>JABUQX010044563.1:37500-47500 GCA_015478945.1 Trachelipus rathkii
ATTAAAAGTTAAAATACAATTTTTTACATTTCTTTTAGTTTAAGGAAGATGTTCATTAAGAAATGTCCCGGTTCCCGGAATTCCCGGCTTAATTCCGTTTCCGGCCGGAACTGAAAATTTCAGTTCTGTGCACCCAGGCCTAATATATATATATATTATATATATATATCTTATATATATATATATATATTATATATATAATAGTAAATATATATAATAAGTATATATAATATATAAACCACATCTATAAATCGAGTTTTACTAGCAGAATTTTTATTTATTCGGGGTCACTTATTCGCTGCTGACATGGCCTAAATAAATGAAATAAAAACTTTGCTTCAGTCACTTTAAATTGAGAAAAGTTAGTCGTTTTTTGCATTTTATGTTAAAATCTCAGTAAGAAAAATATATTTTTATTTTCTTGCCCATGTTACTTGAATTAAATAAAAATTAATCAGTTTTTTTCGTTTGAGATGTTCAACTTAAGGGGTCAGAAAATTTGTGCATGAAAACTGTTTGAGAGAGAGAGAGAGTGATTAGAATCGAGTCTTAAGAGGCCGCTCCGTTAAAGGAAGAAGTTGCCACAAAAAAATCCATTTTTTAAAATGATGAGTCACAGGAAGAATTTTACTCCCATCAGCGGGATTCGAATCATTGGACACCGCTCGCAGTGTTAACAATTAGCGGATGCTCTACCACTAGCCCATCCACGTCCCCAAAAAAAGACGCTGCAAGCTTAGTTTTTAAAGCACCCGGTTTATTCGTTGTAATAAACAATATATTTTAATTTAAAGAAAGAGTGGATATAACCCTAAGAAACTAAATAGAATGTTTAAGAGAGTGAATTTGAAAAGGTGTGATAGTGAGCATAAGAGAAGTTAGGTGGTAAAGTGAATGATACTTCATTACCAAACAAGAAAGAAAGCAGCAGGTTGAACAGTACCCAAAAGTACAATATTACTAATGAATGAAGGAAAAAGAATGGTGGGCGTGTACATCAGCTATTATATTACGACCTGAATGGAAATTCAAAACAAGGTCATTGAGAGGAAGAAACTAAGTGAAAAAAGATTTTAAAAAGAACTATAGGTTCCAAACTATGTCGAAAACATTCGATATATATTCCGTCATTAATGAAATATTCATTCAGGGTAACCGAGAAAAGCAGACGAAATGAGAAAGTGAAAGATTTCCTGGCGAGAGGATGTAACATTCGTATAATTACGATGTTTCACTTTCTTCAGCTCATAAATAAATTAAAAAGATTGAGAAAGAACTGAAAGAAGTTAGAACAATAAGAATATAGCTGAAAGGCTAAGGTGACAATAGGTTTTAGTAAGGGACTGAACTGAAGTCGTTTCTTAATTAAAAAAGAAAGTATGATCTGAAGGACAGAGACGACCAAGATATCATGAAATCCCCAAACTTTATGGCATACTTATTAATATGCTTTGCTATCAGGGTTGGGGATTTTTTGGATTTTTTGAGAAAAAAATCAATTTTTGATTTTTTGGATTTTTTGGATTTTTTGAGAATCGTGACGTCACGCGAAATATAATTTGTAAGCAAAAATTTTTTTTCAAGTTCGATTAAGTATTATTTTTAACCCTAGGCCCTATATCTGAGTTCAAAATCTTAAAATAGGACTTATAGTCTATGACACAATGAAACCGCAACACTAAAGAGTGTTATTTGCAATAATGATAATATATTACATCAGAAATAAAAGAAACATGTTTGAAACATGATCTTTTGTTGACATTTTTATAATATAGAAATTTGAAACAGAGTAGCCTTGCTGTGATATTATTATTCTTCTTTTTTATTTCTATTGAAATTAAATCACTTAAATATAAACAAAATTTAAAAAATATATATATAAAAGCAAAAAATCAAAAGCAAATCATGATTTTTGAGCAAAAATCAAGTGAAAATCAGTTGAAAAATCAATTGATTTTTTCCGTGCCATCCCTGTTTGCTATTGGGAATGTGATGACGTCATATGTTACACCTAAAATAAAATTGAGGATATTTTGCTCATCAAATTGACATCCGTCCCTGCATCTAATTACTGAATTCAATAATATCCGTGTTCAAATCTTCTTCACTAGATGTTTGAAACCTCATAACCGGATATATCTGTCATTTATAGGAACATACTCAAACTAGCAATTCCATGAGTGAAAGAAGTCAATCATATATATATATATATATATATATATATATATATATATATATATATATATATGTGAGTGTGTGTGTATATATATATATATATATATATATATATATATATATATATATATATATATATATATATATATATATATATATATATATATATATATATATATATATATATATATATATGTTAGTGAATGTGTGTGGTTTTGATGGTGCAAGAAGGAATAGGTATTTTGGGGATGAGGTTATTAGTAAGGAGGAGGTAATGGGTAGAGTGAGAAAGTTGAAGAATGGTAAATCTGCAGGTATAGATGAAATTACTAGTGAAATGATCAAGAGCGGAGGCGAGATGGTGATTGATTGGATTTGGAAGTTGTGTAATAAAGCGTTTATGGAGGGTATAGTTCCAAGGGATTGGAGGAGAGCGGTAATAGTACCCTTGTATAAGGGTAAGGGAGAAAAGGGGAACTGTAGAAATTATAGGGGAATAAGTTTATTGAGTGTTGTAGGGAAGGTATATGCTGGTATTTTGGTCGAAAGAGTGCGTCGAGTGACTGAAGGACTGATTGGTGAAGAACAAGGTGCGTTTAGGAGTGGTAGAGGATGTGTGGATCAAATCTTTACATTGAAACAAATGGTTGAGAAAATGAGGGAGAAGAAGAATAAATTATATTTAGGTTTTATGGATTTACAACAGGCGTATGATAGAGTTAATAGGGAAGCTTTATGGCAGGTATTAGTGATAGTGCTGGTAGGCTTCTGAATGGAATCAAAAGTATGTATGACGATAGTGAAGCGTGTAAGAATAATGGTGTCAATGGTGATTGGTTTGGAATAATAGCGGAGTGAGACAGGGTTGTGTTATAGCTTTGTAGGAACAAAGATATGACATTGTAGTACTGGTAAGGCAGAATGGTGTTAAATGGCAGAATGAGGAGTGAAACCCACCCAGCTGAATGCGCATGATTTGTCAGTACAACTAAGAGAAATCAGAGGGATTAAGAGACTGATGGTGAGGTCCAAACAAGGATGGGAGGAAGACAGAGTGATGACAGTCCCTCAGTGTGAAGATAACCACCATCGCCCACCCATTCAACACAAAATCTTGACTCATCTCTCAACAAACTATGTAGTAGGGAAAGCTGTGAATGGCAGGAAGGTTGCTGGTGCAATTACAACTGTGATGTAAAGGGACCAAGTCTTGAGTGCTAGAGTCTTACATGAGGGTGTGTATGTTGTTACCTGTGTTATTGTATGGTAGTGAGATTATGGTCTGGAATAAGAAGTATAGATCTAAAGTTCAATGTGTTCAGATGGACAATCTTAGGGGCATGCTAGGTGAGAAAAGAATTAATAAAGTGAGGAATGAACGTATTAGAGAGTGGTGTGGTGTGAAGAAAGGGGTAAATGAGAGAATAAATGAAAGTATGTTGAGATAGTTTGGTCATGTGGAAAGGATGAATGATAGTCGGTTGGTTAAGCGGATGTATAGTGGAGAGTATGTTGGGAACCGACCGGCTGGGAGACCGAAGAGAAAGTGGATTGAGTCGGTGAACGAATGTCTGAAGGAGAGAAATGTGAGTTTGGCAGAGGCGAGAATAAAGGTGCATGATAGGAGAGAATGGCGGGGTTTTGTATGGGGGCATGGTTGTGGCCCACCTGGGCCAGGGGATGAACCCTTACATTGACGATTTACCATAGTGAGGGTCCGTCGCGGTCCCATGATGCTCTAGGGTGGATTTTCTGTCTGCGACGAGCTCTCACTAATTAATGGTACAGAGGGGGCGGTAAGGCTGGGCTTTCTTTTCGACGTTTGTCATGTTCTCCTACTGCTTTTCTTTTCCGATGCTTGTACAGCACCTTACCCCCAATCTTGGGGCAAAGAGGAAGGTGAAGAAAGAAAGAAAGAGAAAGATAAATGATTTAGGCCAGGGACTTAAATGTAAGATTTTTAAGCTTGCTATGATACCATTACTGATGGCAGCCACAGCTGAGCTGGAAGGAAGATATACATATTATTATTATATATACATATTGGCTATTATTACATATACATATTATTATTACTTCATATTGGCTACACATTGGCTATTGTTATTATACTATTATTATTATTATTACATACATATATTCTTCTTATTATAATTACTGAAATTTGTTATATATTTTAGACATACATATATATACTCTTATTACATTTAGTATAAATTATATAAGATATAAAGAAGATATTATATTATTATTGTTATTATTATTATACATATACATACATGATATTATACACAATATTACATATATATACATATACATATACATATATATATATATATATATATTATATATATATTATATTATTAGATAAATGTATATATATATATATATATATATACAAATTTATAAATTTATATTTTTATATATATATAATTAAATATATATATAAAGAATATATATATATATATATATATTATTATATATACATATATATGCATATATATATATATACATATATATATATATATATTTATATTTAGAAGATATATATATATATATATATATATATATATATATATATATATATATATATATATATATATATATATATATATTATAGGTATACCGTCTCTTAACCACTCCTCAAAGTAAGAGGTACGCGACAAAATAATATTAATCGAGCAGTGCGAAAATGATTCTGATTCCTTTAATTGACATTTGATTTTACATGATTATTGCAGAATAAATTAAAAATATGAAAATAAAAGATTCATATCAAATGTTAACTTATATTTTAAAAAAAAAAAAAAACATAAAAACATTCTACTTTATAATACTGAATATCCTGTCCTAAATTCAATATCTATTTGGCGACAGAAGAAAACTTTGATTTCTCTCATTAATACGATATTTAAATACAATACAGAGTGTCCGTAAAGTCATGGTGAAGTCATGGTAAAGTCACGCTCAAAAGTGCACTATGACTTTATGGACACACTGTATTTACATCAAATTGTACAGCCAACTTCTCTTTAACCAACTTCATATCATATATTACAGTTTTCATTTAAGATCTATGTTCAAATGTTGATTTTGAAAAAAACGTGTATACGTATTAGCATGCAAAATAGGAGGGAAAAACGAAACACATGTAATGAAATGTAATAAAAACCGTAATAACATGTAAATATTAATGTTATAAACTAAAAAATAAATTGGTGATTAAACTTTTTCTGATTTCAGGTATGAAAAAATGTACGTTATATTTATTTTCCTCAACCATTAAACAATATTATTTCTCTTTATATTTATATATATATATTATTATTATATATTATATAATATATATTATATACATATATTATTATTATATTATTATTATTATTATTATATTATTATTATTACATATATATATATAACAAATTATACATATTGAGCATATTAAATATATATATATGATATTACATATATTATTATATTATTATTATTATACATATACATATTACATAAACAAACATATGCTTACATATATATATTATACATATTACATATGTTATATTATACATATATATATAAATATTATTGGTTATATATATATATATATATATATATGTATATATTATTTATATATATATATATATATATATATATATATATAGTATATATATATATATATATATATATATATATATATATATATATATATATATATATATATATATATATATATATATATATATATATATATATATATATATATTATTTAGTTATATATATATATATATATATATATATATATATATATATATATATATATATATATATATATATATATATAATATTTGCGTTTATAGAAACCTACCCATGTGGACTCTTACATAAATTGGTTTTCAGTCCATTCTTATAATACAAAATTGTCAGTATTTTCCTCCCAAATCCTGAGAGCATATAGGATTTGCAGCCCCTCGGAACTGGAACAGGAATTGAAATACATAAAAAACATTTTTCATAAACTTCATTATCCAGAAAGTACTTACTATAAAGCGCTCAACATGGCAAAGAAGTCCTTTTTCAATCAATTACATAACTCTGACTCCGCCTCTGATCAAAAAGTATATATTAATATACCCACAGATAAATTTCACACCTATAAAAGTTTACTTCCTTCTAATATACATCCTGTGAAGAAAATTACGAATTTAAAGAGTCTTGTTCCAGACTCCACACAGGCTCTTCCCATTCCGGGTGTTTATAGCATAAAGTGCAATTCATGTTCCGATTTTTATATAGGGGAATCAGTCGATGTGAAGAGAAGAATATATCAGCATGGCTATGACTTGCAAACCGACAATCTTAACTCCGCCCTCGTCAAACATAGAAACAGTCTCAATCATCATATTAACATAAATAATTACCAGATCTTACAAAAAAATGGCAATGTATTTAAACGAAAATTAATAGAAAGCATGATGATTTACAACACTAAACAACAGCATATGAATATAATAGAAGGTGAAGTAAAGATAGATCCCATCCTTAATAACATATTATTAACAGACAAAAAATGGAAAATCATTATGAAAAATCTCAAAGAAGACAACCAACAAATTCAAAATTTAAACAGTCGTGGTGATCATTCATAGATTAAGAAGTTTTGCGTGTGGCTGCTTGGATTGAATAAAGACCGGAAAGGACAGAAAGGCCTCTCCTTCAAAGGGTTTTTCCCCCCTATCCTTCGGTTATTTTAACAGCTTTTAATTTTTAATTACTAATGTAATAAATTTTGTTGAAGTAAATATTTTTTAGGGGTTAATTGATTTATCTATTGTACTGCGTGTTAGCAGGTTTAAGTGATATATATATATATATATATCACTACATAATACAAACATTATTATTATTATTATTATTATTATTATTATTATTATTATTACGCAAGCTTGTACAATGAATTATCATTAATCTGTTACATTTATTATTATTATTATATATATATTATTATTATATATTATATTATTATTATTATATATTATTATTATTATTATATATATTATAGGATATTATAGTTATTATTATTATACATATTATTATTATTATATATATATAATATATATTATTATTATTATTATTATTATATATATATTATTATATATTATTATTACATATATATATTACATATATTATTATTATTATTCTTATATTTTATACAGATTTTTTAAATTTAGATAGATGTATGTATTTACAAATGCATATATATTGTTATATATATATATATAGTAGTATATATATATAAATATATATATAAATATATATATATATATATATATATATATATATATATATATATTATACTCAACACCATGTCTCCGTATGACTACAGGGTGGTGTTAGATGCAGAAATATTATCCATATTTCTACACCTATTCATGGAAGAAAATAAATTGGCATGAAAGGGGTTCCTGCCTTTAGTAGCCAAGCTGAAGTGGTTTCTCTTCTCTTCAAACTCCTCTGCCCAGAAATATATCACTATTATATATATAGTATATATATCATAAAGAGTTATATATATATATATATATATATATATATATATATATATATATATATATATATATATATAGGTAAAAGAAATGTACTTTACAAACAAAGGTTTTTTTGTGTGTAAAAAATGCATATGTTTTCAATCGTTTACAAAAACAAAAAACCAAAAAAAAAAAAAGGAATTTTTTAATGAATAAAATAAAACAATTGTTTTTCATCAAATATTATTTCTATAAATATATATATATATATATATATATATATATATATATATATATATATATATATATATATATATATATATATATATATATATATATATATATATATATATATATATATATCAGAGGTGGGCACTTCCGCTCTTTAGTCCGCTAGTCTGCTCCGAGCGGACTACCAGAATAGGTGCGGACTAGCGGAGGTGCGGAGTCGTCAAGAAATTAGCGGACTTGCACGTGCGGATCAAAAAAAGTTTCCGCTCTTTTGTTCCGCACCTTTTTAAAAAATGAAAATATGGTTTACTTATTAAGAATTCTTATTGGTTATAAATTATAATAAAGAAATATAATTTTTATTTTTAAGTTTATAACTAATTATACTTTTAGTCTAAGACTTATTGTTTTTTAATAATTAAACTTCCAAAAATAATCTCAACCTCCTTAAAGGTAAAGGTACCATATATAATAAATAACATTTAAATTGATTTTATAGACTGAATGGCTATTACCCTCATCTATAACTTTAATTAATTATATTATTACTATAATAACTAGGCAATATCTTAATCAATTCTGTGTAAAACCCAAATATATATATATATATATATATATATATATATGATATATATATATATATATAGTATATAATAAAATATATATATATATATATATATATATATATATATATATATATATATATATATATATATATTTGACTGATTTAGAACTGATTAAGATATATTATATTGATATATAAATATATATATATATATATATATATATATATATATATATATATATATATATATATATATATATATATATATATATATATATATATATATATATAGCTACCGAGCTGATACATAGCATTAGCATCGACTCTGCAGGAGTCGAGGCTTTCATGGATTCTAATAAAGTCTTGGACGAAATAGACCTTCTTATGGGTGGACAGGGTGGTCAAAATATTTCAGAAGGGAGGCAGAATGATTTAGGTGAGGACTTTAAATTAGCAATGGACTGCTGGAAGTGAACTAACACCAGCACTCCTCTCACCAAGGACATCTTTCCCTTTCAGCATAGTCAGAATTTGTTGAACTTGTTCATAAAATATAATACACCTCTCCCTAGTTCTGCGGCTGTAGAGCGAATATTTAGTATTGGTGGGGATATTTTGAGTGCTTTTAATTTTGAGCACCTAATCTTTTTGAAAGGTAATATGGATCTCTTGTCCTTTGAAGACGACATTGAGGAGGAAGTGGAAAATCTTGAGATTTTGTAAATATTCATTCAATTTTTCATATAATATTATAAATAAATTTTTTGTAAGGATATATACTATTTAGTATTTAATATTAAAATCTTTTGTGAAGTCGCACATTATTAGCGGGAGACGTGCGGACTTGCGGACTTGCGATAGCGGAGGTTTGATGGTCTGAATAAGTGCGGAGGAGCGCTAGCGGACTACATATTCCATTATTCATATTAAGTTTCCAAAATTCCAGATTTATTAACATACTAGAGATTCCATTTTACTATATTGACAGATTTATTACATATTACATATTACATATTACATATTACATATTACATATTACATATTACATATTACATATTACATATTACATATTACATATTACATATTACATATTACATATTACATATTACATATTACATATTACATATTACATATTACATATTACATATTACATATTACATATTACATATTACATATTACATATTACATATTACATATTACATATTACATATTACATATTACATATTACATATTACATATTACATATTACATATTACATATTACATATTACATATTACATATTACATATTACATATTACATATTACATATTACATATTACATATTACATATTACATATTACATATTACATATTACATATTACATATTACATATTACATATTACATATTACATATTACATATTACATATTACATATTACATATTACATATTACATATTACATATTACATATTACATATTACATATTACATATTACATATTACATATTACATATTACATATTACATATTA
>JABUQX010044564.1:0-27500 GCA_015478945.1 Trachelipus rathkii
GCAAAATAGTGCGCTCTGGTAAATGATTATGGAACACGTAATATTTCTACGCTTTTGTCCCGATTGAAAACGATAAAAGACATTGACTACATATCACAATAATTACTCGTAGACTACTGTACACATTGCCGAAACAACTCCACTCATAAATATAAAGTATACTAAAATTATTATCACTTAATTATCATCATAGCTCGCGGGAAGAGCCATAATGGAGGAGAGAGTTTTTGAAATTGTCGACCTTTTGTACCCTAGCTAAGAATTTATTAAATAATTATAAAGTTCTTTCAATTAATTATAAAGTAAATAAATATTTACTATTATAGGCTATTATATTATATTATACTTAGGATATATATATATCAAATCACAAGATTAAGTTTGTAGCATTAACTTATTTAAAAAGTGTCTTATATATAGTATAATACATTAAACAGTACTATACATATTATATAAGGATACTTATCAGGGCCAAAGTTGGAGAGCGACATAATCATTCCCGCACACACAGACCATCAATTCTGAGAGTGAGACACATTCCGCACCTATAACATTGACAGCCGTATCCTCATACCGCATATTGAAACAACTCCATCACACGACTTTAACAGCTGCACATATCGCCCCCACCTGCTTTGAAACAAAGAGTTATGTAGATTTAGAGGATGTGGCTTCACAACTAGCGAGATTGCGATTAAATCATTAGATAACAGAGATAATATATAATTGGCACCGTCACTAAATATTATGTACGTCTTACTTGTGTAAGGTTTTTAGACTAAAGTAATTAGTTGTCTTCTCGAAATTCGAATACCCGTACAATCTAGAGAGAATACAGTCATGAGATGTGGGTAGATTGTCCAGACTCATATACTCTGTATGATAATATAATACTATTAACCTATGGATTAATGTAGATTATTTATCACAGCAATAAAAATCTAAAACCTATAAAGGATCCTTCTTTTATATCACAGTACTAATTTATCATTTATATTAACACAGTATCATTACTATATCTAGATCAAATTATCTGGATAGTATAACACTATATATATATTTATATATCTATATTAAACTTACAATATATATGAGAGTTGAGGGTAGAAAATAGGTATCTCATAAAGGCAGGAGAGAGAGACAGATAGACTTGGCTGTTGGTTGTATTTAGAGAAAAAGTACTTATAAATAATTAGTAATTACTATAAGGTTATCTAATAAACACATACTCTTATAAAATAATAATAATTTATTATATCTAATACCCAGCAATCTAGAGACAGCACTGTCGTGGCGCAACTTTTAGATCGGCACATATATTAATTTATATGGTTGCTAGTGTCAACACAAACACTCTGTTATAAGATTAAATTTATTATTGTTTTTCTTTTGAACTAATGAACGTATTAACTGCCCTCTACAAGTGTAAGACCTATGCAACAGATGAAGCAGAGAGATGGAGGTCATCGAGTCGTTCATAATGGCTCTAATATTATACACCTGTATATCGCGGAGAATACTACAAGGTGTCCTACTTTCGGTATATAAGTGGAGATATAGTGTGCAGAAACACTCCAAGGTCCTAGCAAGGCGATCATTCAGTAGGCTACGTTTGACTCGCACTTATGAAGAGCACGGTAAGTTACCTTCACTCAGTACAAAACCCGATGGGGCTATGCAATAGATTATCGGAAAACTAATGATATGTCACAAAGGGAGATTCCTTTCCATTCTAATTCGGCTGACAGATACGACTCCGGGGTTCTAGCTTCAAGGCAAAGCCAAGTAGACTTAATACAACTCAATCGACCCCTTATACAAGGGGTATCTAATCAGGTTTGAATATCGGCGGAGGAAGCACTCGTAGATAGACGTTGACTTGCTCAAGCGCGGCGCATGTTTATCCCATGGGAATGTCTTAGAATGCCTTTGGGGTCGTTCGAAAAAATGGTACCCGCGCAGCGTTCCAAGAAAGCCATGCACTTGATCACTAAGTCAGACCCTTTCAATGGGAAAAGTCAGGGTTTCACTGACGATCGTGCGTATGCACACAAAACCTTGCAGAACATTTGGCAGATGTGGAAGATGGTGCTCCCTTACAGCTAAAGCACAGGTAACGGCTCAAAAGAAACTCAAAAACGAGGGCTGAGCTGAAGTAAACTGAGAAGTAAGCTTCTGGGACGAACGTACATAATTTTTAACCCTTATGATTCCCTTGGAAAAGAATCTTAAAGGAATTCAAGACTTCAAAGCACCAACTACAGTTAGAAAAGTTCGACAGTTTATGGGACTGGTTAATTTTTATCGCCGGCATATACCGAACTGTTCAGTGATTGCAAAACCCCTGTTTGACCTATTAAAATGTAAATCAACCATTCCTTGGACGGACGAATGTCAACAAGCTTTTGACAAATTAAAACAACTCTTAACCAAACCACCCTTATTAACCTATCTGGATCGTACAGAAAAGCAACAACCACTATATTATACAGATGCAGTCGGGAAGAGGTGCAGGAAGCCTGTTTAGCAGGGTTCAGGCTATAGAAGAAAAACCTAAGTAGCATACATCTCAGACAGTATTTTTCTAAGGTCAAAGGGGGTATAGCACACGAAGAGGAGTTGCTGCATTCGCGTGGGCCCCGTCAGGTCATTTAGAAGGCCATTCTTATATCCAAGATTATAAGCTCTCTCAGAGACACTTGATCCATGAAACACTACTCTATCTTCTGCAACAAACATGCCGACTTGTAAACACACTGAGTTGCCGACGTCTGGAGGAATTAGAATGACCCTCCGATTATTAGCTTTCACTATTACCAGGCGAAATTGAAATATAGTAGGCAGACTTTTTGTCTCGTAAGTCCATATGAAATAAATCTGAAAACAAATCATAGCCCTAAAGTTAATTCCAGAAATTCCAGAACGGAATTATAATGGATCTAATATCCTAAAGCCTGGAGGAGTGGGATCCTTTTCCAATGTTTCACACAGTAGATATACAAATAATGCAAAGTCTAAATACAATTGCAATGTACTGCGTGCAAAATAATAGAGAGAATTAATAGATCATCGAAAAGACTATCATTTGCCAACTGGCAAAGGTGAAAGCGAAACCCTTGCATAACAATTAAAATTGTCACAAAATATCCAGGACAGCTTCCATTCACACACATAGTATTCAAGCCTTTGCAACGATGTACAAGTAAAGTGCTGGTGTAGTACTAAAGAGAACTAACCCTCTTCTAGATATGGGATCTAATCGAACTCTGGAATTACAGGGAGAAAAACGTACTTATGTTTTGCAGAGAAGGGATATTCACACTTAAACATTTAACACTCTATAGAAACTCCAGATGAGTTTCAAAACAGACAGTTACTACAGCAATAATCGCATATCCACAATTACAACTTGATACTAAACCTCTCCGGTAAACTCTTTATATAAGTTTATAGAACCAACAAGAGTGAAGGAGAGGAGGATTAGCGTAAATTTAATTTCCTTCTTTATGAATTCGATGAGACTCTGGTGGGTAGGAATGGACTGACTGGACAATGATGCCTAACACTAACATAACTTTCACATAATTGTTTCTTGGTTAATTTAGACAGTGAATACTGCTGGGAAGTCAGTAATTACTCAACATAACTGAATGTCAGCAGATTGATCCTTTGTTGAAAAGAGTTTGAATGATAGCTATTGCAAAACAATCAACATCCGGGGGACCCTTAAAGTTATCATGAATACCATTCAAGAAACTTCTGTTTGTCCAAGAATATGACCATATAATCACTGCTAAACTAGCAATAATCAATTACACTGACGTGGTAATCGTTTCGTTTGCTAAGACAAGTGGCCTAATAAATCATCTTGAATTGTCAATATAGGACAGAATAAATCTATATTGCTCTCATAGAAAATATATAATGGCATCCCAAGTTGCTGAAATGAATATGCCAAGATGGTGCAACTAGAATTATCTGTCACATACTTTAGTCAACTAGTCTAAAGAATTTTAACAGGTCATTTGGGCACCATTCTCCAAATAAGACACATTAATACTGTACATCTCATATTGAACCACCAGCAGTTGAATCTTTACAATTGGCCTAAATCCAACAAAGGAAATATTAATGCGGTTGGTTGTTATCGACCACTTAGTAAATGGGTGCCTGCTTGAGTGCCAGATAAAAACTAAGCAACTGGCAACCGTTAAACAACGGCTTAGAAATATCATAACCGTTACTAAGCAGAAATTCGCATCAAAGACTTAGGCTGATAAATGCTAGGGAGTAGGGGACCTCTTTTATTGAGAAAAGTGCTGCCTTCTTAGCAATCTTATGCATGTTTAACACAACTCCTAGTGAACAAACCCTTCATCGAATGGTATAGTGGATAAAGAATGAACCGAACTTCTAAATACATGATATGAAAGAGTTTCTACTCAAATGATCCAAGTCATAGGGATATTCAATAAAACCATACATAGATATTTTAAGCAATATATCATCTGAAACATAGCAGAAAACGGGAAAAACACCGTACTCAGAAATTGTTAGAGATGCTGCATGGAGTCCATCCTAGTGACTGCCCAGGACAAAGTTACTCAGCAGTAATTGGTGTATGGAAGGGACATGAATATAGATAACCATTCTACTCAACTAGGGCCAATTGGTTAGGCTTTAAGGTCAATGTGCCGGAAGTATCACCTTGAACAAAATTTTAAAAGAAAAGTACCAGTAGCTATTGATAAACAAAAGTAAACCGCGAAAGACGTAACTAGAACTGTCAGTAAGGCGTTTACCAGACACCGGACGTACAAAAGAAGTTCATTAACACCGACGTAGATAAAAAATAAACGGTGGAACACCTCCAAGATATAGAATCGAAACGCGCAATTTTCATCGAAAAGCTAACAACGACCCTTACTCCTGTTAAAAGAACCAAATGGAGGAGATTGAGAAGAGAGCGCAGAAACAACACCTGATGATTGCCAAATTTGAACAAACTCAGACGATGAAGGAAAGAATTTTGGGATTATTTCGCGATGTTCGCACTCTCCGGAGTACCTCTAATGTCATATATATCAAACCTGAATCAAAAGTACCTGGTTAGGCAAATTCCTACAATCCGATCCCGGATCCAGATGATGTGCGATCAACATCTCCATATTGCGACAAGGAGTATTTGATAGAGAACGACAAAGTGAAGTGATACTCTCATCATATCATTTATGGGGAATTGTTCCTTAACTTACCGGAACAATAAATGCGGTGGAGTAACGCTTATAATCAAATAACACCTATATGCCTATTTCACTACCTCCTGAGACAATGAAACTTCCTACTGTCGATTTCTATAGCTACCATACACTTGAGTAAACTCAAGATTAGGAGAACATTGGTAGTAGCCTCATAGAGACAGGCTAGAATGGTTATCTCAGGAGATATTAGACCGCAGATACAGCTTTAGGCCTCCACATTATATTCATTATAAATTACAAGCACAGAATTCCTTACGAACAAAGTACTCCTCTAAAAAGTCGTTTAAGAAACACACCATCATCCTACTAGATGAATTTATGAATATACACTAAACGGAAACTTTCCACACTATCAGATACTACATCATTCAAAACTAGAGATTCCAGAGACCCATCAAGGACATACGGCAAATCAGTATCAAAGGAATTATTCCTAAGAATTGGACAAGTCCCAAGTTAAAACACCACCCTTCAAATTCAACTACTTGTTGGAAAAGAAAAGAGTGCGAATGGGACCAACCTTTACTACAAGGAGGTGATGCGAGGAGGAGACAGACCAGATGGATGCAATGATAAGTCTCACAAGGGTCTATAAAGCCCTATCGTAAGCACACGCCAGTAAGAATCTTCTCTAGAAAGAAAACACACATCCCTGGGTAGCACCCCTAGTGTTTGGAGAGGACACGACGAAGAAGGGCAACGGTGTAAGAGGATTAAACCTATGGAAGAAGAAGGACCTAAGAGAAAGATAGTTGAAAATTCTAAAGTCTAATAAATCTATATATACTAGAAAGTGTTTTGAGTGTATTCATTGTGTTGAAAACAAGTTGAATTTATTTATATTGTTATTTGTTAATAAATGTTTATTGTTATGTGTACTTTTGATTTCTCTTGGTATAGTATTAAATATGAATAAAAATCATTCCTATTTTATTGAGAAAGTTTGACAGGAAAAAAAACTGAAATATAACCAGAGATAAATAGATAATATCAGCGCTGACATCTTTTCAATTCATCGTGTGATGTTCTGGTTGGATGGATCATCTGGATGGTTGCACGAGGGAGTGGGAAGACTACACAATACCTGAAAAAAAGAGAATAAAAGAAAGCGAACATAGGCATACATCAATCGGTTTGAACGATTAGCAAAAAAATTTTGTCGAATAAATCTTAATATTTTTATGATCTTTTTATAAAACGAATGATAATCATCTAACTACCTTAGTTTAAACTCTGACAAAAACTAAATGGGGGGCGCGTAGTAGGGAGGGCCTAAAGAAATTTTAGTTTAATCATTATATAAGTCTATGGGCATTATGAAGAAATCTAATCGTCACAGTATTATAAATTTCAGATATTCTTTGTATGGCCATGTCTTAATGGATCTATACTGGAGTCGAGGGTAATGACCAATAGATTTTCAAAACCCAAAGCGAAGCAGACCTTGCAAATTTAAAGGCAAAATGTATACAGGATCGAGACATTCCTAGATGTGTAGAAACTCATATCAGCACACCAGTGAACACAACTCAAATTCATTGGGTGTGTTCTGTCTCCGGAGCATATCGTCAGAATGATTTAAATCTGCCAGTAAAAATCTAAAGTAGAAGACAGAGGAAGTACACAAAATAACCCTTCCGATGTAAACTTTTCCGAGCTGAAGGAAGGTGTCCCTATAACTGGAAGGAAAAATATATCAACTATTGCCTAATAAAGCAAATCCAAAAATGAAAGATTTTCTTGTCTTGAAAGCCAATTCCGGACCTTACCATATGACAATTTCCACATAGTTAATATAGCCACAGCTTCCTAGAAGTCAGGAATGGTACCAATAAATATAGCAGTATTAAAGACGATCCTTATATGAACCCTATAAAGATTCTGAATAGTAAGATATAGATAAATCCATCTGGAGGCATTAAAGGAATTACTCAAGGTTGCATATAGCACGCTTACAGTGGAATAGGGGATCACGCAACTGTTGTTCACATAGACAGATTAGCCCTTGGAGATTGAGTTATCGCTCCCGATTTTATCACCGGCGCCGGAGAACGTGTAATGGAGATCAAGTCACTCCGGAGCATGAATCCGAAGCCTAAGAACGAGAGGGAGAAAAGAGAATCGAAGGGGGGTGGATAGGCTTTTACCAAATAATAAGCCCGACGGGATAACACAGAATAGGGAATTACTTGAGGCGCATGATATGCCAGAAATGACCAGCGCCACTGCAGAACACCGCACCTTGGATATGGCACTAACAAAAAAGCCACGCCCACAAGCAACCGTATGTTCGCCGAGAGAGTGACTGTGCTCGCATTTCGCGGTCAGGTGATAGTGAAAAGCGAAGATACCCACTCACCAGCAAGACGGCCAAGAGAGACTATCCCTTACAGATCTCGAGGTCTCCCACGGAGACGTCCGTCCAAAGAACGGACATACCTGAGACCTCTGTCTAGTCGGAGTTACCTGAGGCCTCACGACATAGGCCGGAGGTTCGGAATCGAGGTCCTCTGTCAGTGGAGAGGACTCGGCACTCTGAACCAACCCACGCTCCATCAATAGAACCTCGAGCCTTGCCCGTATGAAACAATCCACCTCCTAAGCAAAGTAAAGACACCCTGAAGGGTTCTTCCTTGTGACCCACTCCAAGTGAAATGGTCATGTAGTTCAATTAAAGAAAGAAAAATTAAAAACGCTCCAAACTATGCCGTCTTTAATTATATTTCTTGAAAGGAAAATGAGCACAAAATCAAATTAAACCAAGAGAACCTTGCCACACAGCTAAATCTTTTAAAGGCGGATGACTCTCAAGAAGACAGATCATTATCACAGGGCGCGATAAGATAAAGATTGATAAACTATATGCTGGGGGTATCCACACTAAAAACAAACAAAAATAGATGAAAGGAGTATGTTCCACAAAATCAAATAAAAAATAAACTGAGAATCTCCACTCAGGAGAGCTATGTTCCTGTTCTTCACTTCTCCCATTACCCGCCCATACACTTCATTTTTCATTAGCCTTTTCCTATCTTTCGATAATAAGAGAGACGGTATTTCGGGTGGGGAAGGTAGATGAGAAGTATATCACCTTCTATACCAAATATTAGTAACTAAATATACAAGCAACGTTTTCCTTTATTTTATTGCATCATTATAAACTCTTTCAGCTTGATTTTTCTGCAACTTTGAACCGTGAATATACAGTAATCTGACAAATCCTTGCGTAATTTAATGAGAATTCTTATTCCATGTTGGTCGTAAGATTTATGACATATCGTTTTTCCTTATTTTGGGAGTGTTTAGAAGTAGGAATGGGGTTAGTATGGCGCAAAGCAATTAATTTTAATATGGATACATATTTTTTTAATCGGTGGTAGAGGCGCGTTTATTATGAACAGAATAAGACGTTCTTCGCAGACGATCTCCATAAATTGTCGTCCCCAAACGTGCGATCAAACAATAGACGTCAAATTGTGTTTCAAAAAGTGAAAGGACGAACAATCTTTTGTACTGGATCTTGCATGCCATTTGAAGGTAATTCTAAGGACGTTTAACATATGTAGTTCTTTACTTTCTTTCACACAACTACAATGCAACAGCATTCAGTTTGTTGTTAAAATGTAAATTAAATTAAGTTATTTTTTTAGTTTTTAGGACAGGTTGCGGGACCCTATGGGGAAAAATACGCAGGACAAGGGCGCGAGACCCTTTTGATACAATCTCTTTAGAACAAGGGCATTGGACCCTTTACAACAATACCCATTTATGAGTAATTCCTGTCTAGAGTGCATGATTGGGCATAGGGACCATCGGTTACAGCCTTTGTAAAGTCAAGTGACAGGACCTTTTTGCAACTTTCTCTGTACATCTTTGTTCACATTGCAATCTATTTTAAACTGAACCTTCGGTTTGTTCCACTGGATTGAAGTTTTTTTTAAGCATAGTGCATCACTTCACACACACCTTTATAATGCCTAAGGTAGTGTAACTCACGAATTGCAATAACTTTGTTGAAATAAGAAATATACTTACTTGATTTGAAATTATATGAATATTATATACTTAGTAAATAACTATCACAGATTTTTTCAATTTGCCGATTTTACAGATATTTTTTTGTTTTGGATTAAAAAAACTAGTGACGGTGTTGGCGTAAAACGGCGTTACTATAATAATTAATAACAGACTCCTAAAAACAAAAGAAAAACTGAAAAAGTGTGGGTATAGTAATGATATAGTATAATAAACTAAAATTATACATTTATAACCACTATCAGTGATAATAAATGACAAAGTGACATTAAAAGTGAGAAGCTAATATTTTACACCAACGATACAAACTTGTTGAAGCTTGTTTTTTGTTTTAAATTTATAGGTAAATACAAGTTAATAGGTTATCATTGAATTAATTATTCTTTTCAACTTACCGGTATCTGTATAGCATTTTCGGTGCCGGCATTTAGATTTTTATATGAATCTTGGGACACTAAAAGAATTTTTTTTTACTGAACATATGTTTACTGGAAGGGGGTTTTGTCCCAATGACTCATGTCTACCTCATATATCTTCATTGCCTGAAATATATGTTTATAATATAATAATGATATAAAAATATATATCATATATATATAAGTATAATAATATATAATATATATATTATATATATATTTTAATATATATATATATATATATAATAATATATAAATATATATATATATATAATTATAAATATATATAATATATTATATAATATATATATAAATATATATATATAAGTTTTAAGGACCCATCCTTATATGCTATAAGGATGGCACACTAAAAAGTGGATATTTTATATTAAGTATTTTGTACATTTATAAGTAAAGATTAAGATAAAAATAAAAAAGAGTTACAGCGATCCTACATAGTCTGTTACCTTTTTTTATTCGTATAAATTTAAAGTATAAAAAGGTATTAAAACACAAAGGTAATCAGTAAAGGTTTTTTTCATGTTTTTTCTGCAAGTGCATGCCATCTATAAAGTCCGTTTCTTATTATTAATACTGCTAGATGTTTTTCATAGTGCTTGCTTATTACGCCGAGTGGAATCAACTGGCCTTTATTTAAAGAACTTCACACCTGCTTTTGTCGACTCTTGCTAGATTTAATATGTTGCATCCACACAGAGCATGAACTAGGGAAGTTTATAAGCAGACCTTTAATTAAGGAATGTTGGAAAGGAAAGGTGAGCTGTATTCAAGTGCAATCTAATTATTGTATTCAGTTTTTTTGTCTTATCTTGTGGAATGTGACAATTAGAGTTAACTAGTAAATAGTCCGCTTTTTTCGATCTCGTGTTATTGAAACTGGAATTTTTTTCCACATGCGTGACTTTAATAATCCTTTACGTTAAAACAATTTACACTCTTCTTATACTCCTTGGAATCACATCCCGGACACAGAAACAGCACAAAAAATATATTAGACAGTTTTATTACACATTTATCAATATATATAACAGTATATATATATAAATAACTATAATAATAACACTATTATAATACAAAATAAGGCCTACTATTATAATATATATAGTTAAATACACTCATATATATAATATATAATGAAATTGTGTGTGTACCTAACCCAAACTTACATAACTAGACTCAAAAGAAGCTGTACACGCTACGACCTACTTAGACCAGGATCGTCGGGTGCTCGTAGGACCCAAAATTCTAACGCTAAGATGGATGTGGTAGGGTGTAAAGCAAGATTAGTGTACTTAGAACTAACCAAACGTATCATAAACCTAGACTTAAAAGCCGTACGGTACGACCTATCTTTAGACGGATCGCCGATACCGTAGAGCCTAGACCTAAACCGTAGATTGATGTCGTTGCCTGTAACCTAGACCTAACCTAATAGTCTGTCTTTAAAGTAAAAAAATTTTACATTTAAGTTTATAAATAATCAACTCACGACTAATGGATAATTCCTTGTATTGGACTCACAGGAAATGTCAAATCTCTCATCCTTAGGATGCTTTTTTTACCACAGGAAACGTTCGTTATGCTTCACATCTTTCTAACAGTATTATTATTATTTTACGAAAACGTGCAACTAATGACCAAAACATAAATGCTAAAAGACCTCGACAAAATCATTTCACTGCACATAATACTTTTAAATTCATACTGTTCACGAAAAAAAGGCAAGACACAAAATTTGACCAACACTGTGGGGGTCTAAAAATTTAACAGCTATAGCGGGTTTTTCCGATACTATATAGGTAGATACTACACATACAGAATTATATAAGTAAATATATATATTAAAATAGAATATATTATACATCAATATATATATAATATATATATAATATATATATATAATATATAATAATATATATTTAGCATTCCAATAATGCTAATAAGAATACAAGCCACGTTAACCAATCTCAATTATTCCCAAATGGGTTTCCTCGATATTGTAACTTAAATATTGAATTAAAGGTGTACATGGAATAAGTTTATCATTATATAATAATAAAATAATAAAAAAATATATAATATATATAAATATATAATATTATTATTCTAAATATATTATATATAATACATCTTTGTCAATAGGATAAAGTAACGGTATCTGGCAAAAAATTTCAGTATAATGGGTTTGAAAAAAATTGTGACTACTGATCGGGTCGAATCAGACTAAGAATTATGTTCCGGTGCAACACAAAATATATATAAATATATATAATATATATATAATATATATATTATAATATATTATATATATATATATATATATTAGGGGTGTACCGAAACTGAAAAATTTTCAGTTCCGGCCGGAAACGGATTAGCCGGAATCACAGAAAAAAATCCGCCGGAACCGGAATTTTTTTACAATTATCGGAAAAGGTTAAAGAAATGGTAAAAAAAAATATTTAGATACTTTCAAACATAAAAATCTTATATTTAGTACAAAGTCATTTGTTGAAAATATAGAAAATCGTCAGTGGAACGAAGAATATCTGCAATCCAAAAAATTTTATAGTAAAAACGAGAGTCTTGTATTTTTCTAGAACGGGCAAACCACAAAAGGGCAATAGAATCCAAGCCGGAAATCAGGAGTTTTGGATGAGAGGTGTGCTCCCCAAAATAAGATGAATAGATAGTGCAATGACCCCGAACCCCAAAATCCACAGTAAAATAATAAATTTTATCGCAATGAGAGACCACAATTCACAGTGCCACACAAGGAAGGGATTCAATAGAACTATGCCCACTCAAACAAAATATCTGTTCCCGAGTAGAAAATATTGTGTAGAGAAAGTTATCAACTTCAGACGGAAATTGAGACCAGCAAAATCGAGAAGTTAATCTATAGGCTGATCAGTATATCATTTACTACAGATATATAGAGAGCTGAAAGTAATTCAAACGGCTCATTTTATTTCTTCACATGCACATTGCTTACCAGCGAGTTTTAAAAAAAAATGGACTGTGTTAATCCCAAGGCCATTTTCATCAGGTCTCATTCTGGAATTAAAATCACTATAGTTTTTTGGAAATACGAAAAATAATTGGGAAATTCCTCCAACATAATCCATTTGATCCTTCGAGATGGAGCTAAGAACATGAAACTTGGAACTGATTTATGGCAGGTACACAAAAGTTTACCTTGTATTCATAAACATTCAATAATTAAATGAGCCTTATTTCCAAAGAACATGTGAGTTTAATAAAGAAATTAGGAATATTGTACACATTTCAATCTTCCACTTTTAAGCTTAATAACTTAAAAAATGTACATTTTTACTTGGATCCACATCTTGCAAACTCACTTATAAATCAAGATGTTAATACAAGGTGGAAATAGCACATATTCTGATTCTAGATAGAATGTGAATGTGATAAAGACACCTCTGCAAGTTATAGATATAGATACAACTTAATCATTAAGCTTGACTGCTAATAAATGGCAAAATACTGAAAAATTCTAGAGCAAGTTTTGCAACAATTCTCATGGTTGCCCGGAAAATAAGAAGGCAAAAACAATTATTCTCAAAAGTATTCCGACAACTGAGCTCTCCATAGAAATCTCTCAAACGCGAGGATGACCGGAGAGAAATAAAGACAAGAGCTGAAGAAGGCCTAGAGTTAGATTACGAATAAAAGGAAGAGAAGAGGATCAAAAGACATATATGAAAACAAGATAATTGCTTTAAATACTGTAGTAGACCCAAGATACTGTCTGACTTTATTTTCAAATGAAATAAGGGAATTAAGTAGAAAATGGATGCTTGAAAGAAATAATGCAATAATGAAGGTATGAAAGTGGATAATAGGTAGATGGCAAGTACAGAAGAGGTCAGCGACATGAGTCATTTTCGAAGAAACGAAGCAAATGTATCTACAACAATAGAACTAGATTTGCCAATACCTCATAAATCACAGAGCAGTAAGAAACAGAAATTACTGCAAGTTACTTAGTTTTATAAGTTGAAGAAAGGAAAAGTGAAGAGGAGGTAGGTAAAGAAGGAAAGAAAGAAAAATCAGTGGCTTTTTTAAAGGGAAATTCTAGAAATGGATCGATCAGACCACTGTCAGTTAATCTTGCACGAAAAGGATTCTTTGTCAATTTTAATCTTGAAAAGAAAGAAACCCTGAATTGGTGGAAAGTGAACAAAGCAAAACAAAACAGCAGTACCAGCCCAAAAATTACTCTCCTTTCCCAGTCTCCTCCATTATACTCAGAAGAAACTATTTCATTTCAGAAGCAGAAAAATATATTTGAGGAAAAACGTTAAAAAATAATGCTCAATACACTGCAAAAATGTTTTATTCACCAAAATTCAGCAATATTTTCAAAAGTTTAAAGAAAGTTAACAAAATTACTAATAATATATATAAAATATAATATATATATATATATAATAATAGATATATATAATTAATATACATATAAATATAATATAAATAATAACTAATATATATATAATATAGATATATATAATTTTTGAAAATTAAATCATTGAAATTAAATATGAATGTGTATTATAACCTTTACACACAGGTCTAAATTAACTTTGTTTAAAATAAATTTAGTTATGTGATACATGCAATATACACACGGGCTACTATTATTTGTCGTTAAAAAGATTGGCCATATGGGTTATTAAAAAAAATCTCTTCCAGCAAATTTTTTCTCATGATAAATAAAGAATTAGTTATATATTAAGTATATAATAAAAAGTTTCCAAAAATTCCGGCCGCAACCGAAACCGGAAAAAAATGTTAAATCCCGGCCGGACCGGAATTCCGGTAAACCACAAAAAAATTAAGATATATATAAATATATATATATAGTATATATATAATATATATATTTAATATAATATAAATATTATATATATAATGTATATTATATATAATATTATATATATATATAATATATAACAGTATATCCTATTTAAATCAGTTCATTTAAGAAGAAAGAAGAAGAAATAAGAAGAATATGTTCCGGAGAAAGTGACTCTTTAGGCAATATAAATCAAGATGAATTGAAGAGTAAACTAAAAGACTTATTGAGGAACCTAAAAGAGCTTATGTTAAATAATGAGCGACTTATTGAACAAAAAGACATACGTGAATCTAAAGGAGATTATATGTTAAATGCAATGGAGAGTTGTAAAGACCAAAAAGACATGACAATGTGGAATCCTAAATGTTAAAATACAAGAAATTTGTATGGACAACTAAAACTTACCTGGAGAACCTAATAGGAGATGTATGTCAATAACAAGGACATTTTGTATGACAAAACTGTGAGAAAAGTCATACTTGAGAAGAAAATACTCACCACACCACCAAAGACAGTAAAGAGAAATTTCTACCTCAATTCAAACTGTTCTTCACTTTTGTTTCTTTTTCTTTTTTTTCCCATATCTCTTCCAGAACTACTTGCCTTTTTATCTGAAATATATATTTTATATATAGATAATATAATATATAAGTATATATATATATATATAATATATAGATATATATATATATTATATATAATATTATAATATATATTAGTGAGCGTATCCTTCTGGCTAGCTGCTGAAGCCCCTGATCGCAGCTAGTGAATTATTTTATATATATAGTATATATATAATATAAAATAATATATAATATATATATATATATATATATTAATTATATATATACTATATACTATATATAATATATAATAATATATAATTATATATATATATATAATATACACTAATTAGGCTTGCGTAAAAGTATTGGTCTTCGCATAGATACAGCGAAGCGTTTCCCCCGCGTTGCTATGACAACGATGGGGGAGGGTGGCTGGGCGAACGTAAGCCACGTGACGAGAGCAGCCTATCAAGATCGCCCAAGGCTTCGCTGCGATCTGAGCTAGCTTTAGGCTTCATATTATTTGTTCGAGTGTATATTTACGCTAAGGCTATACAATTCGTTTGCGTTTATGCAATCGTAGTTCTTCTCTGTTATATTTAAGCTTTTTGAGTTGCATTATAACGTTGTTTTAGGACAATTTTTTTGCTGTGATTAGAGAATAGTAAATTAGAAATTTAAAGTCGAAAGTATTTTCTTCGTCTTCAATAAGTTAAAATGAGTAATATTGATATTATTAATGAACTGATTGAAAAGAGACTATTTTCTCGACTTCAATATGAAGATGAGCTTAAAATTGTGAAAAAAGGTAGAACTCAGCCATCTCTTCCGGATCTTAAATGTGAACATAAAGAAAAGAACAGGTTGTATACTAGATGTCTTAATGACAATAACTATAAAAAAATAGTTATTAAAAATATTGTTAGGCATGTTTGCTTTTTTTTTGGAATAAAACAGGTTTTAGCAGTTTAAATTATTTGGTAACAGCTTGTGGGAAAACACCAAAATTCCGTGTCACATACGTGCATTCAGCACGTTGCAAACATCTGGCTCTCAAAGGGTTGACCATGCACTGAATCTGCAAAAGAAAATTGCTCAGTCAGCACAACGAAAAAGTGAAAGAAAACAGAAATGCTTTAAAAAGACTAATCGATGTTGTAGCATTCCTGGTAAACAAGAATGTGCATTTAGGGCACACGAGGAGTCCGAGGACTCAAAGAATAAAGGTATGTACAGGGAGCTCTTGGAACTAGTGGCAAATTATGATGCAGTAGTTGCCAACCATTTAAAAAGCGCAACAATTTTTAAAGGAGCATCACCTGCAATACAAAATGACTTAATTGATGCAATAGCTAACGAAATTGCAGACAAAATTAGGCCAGAAATATCAGATGCCACATTTGTTGCTCTTTCGCTTTATGAGACAACTGACGTAATGAATAAAAGTCAGTTGGCAACAATTGTACAATTTGTAGATAATGAAGGGAAATGTCAGGAGCGATTTTTGAATTTCACTGACGTCAGTAAAGACAAAAGAGACGATGATAGGAAATTTAACATAGTTAAGGCCATCAGAGGTTGAAGCTTTGTTGAGTTGAGACAATAATTTATTATTTGTTGGATAATGATGGATATTAAACATGATGATTGTGCAAAAGGGATGTGGTAAATTTGTTGAATAATGAAGAAAAATCAAACAAATTGTTGAAATAATAAAAGTAGGAGAGTATTTGGATAATGAAGGAAATCTAACATGCGTAATGTTGAGACAGGAATGAAAAAAATTGTTGGATAGAGAAAGAATTCCAAAATATTGTTGAGATAACAGAAGTGAAAGATTTACTGAATAATGAAGGAAATCCAACAAATAGATGAGATAACAAAGGTGGAAGATTTATTGTATAATAAAGAACACCCAGCAAATTGTTGAGACAATAGAATTAGAACATTTGATCGATAATGAAGGAAATCCGACATATTGTTGAGACAATAGGGACGAACGATTTGCTTGATAATGAAGGAAATCCAACAACAAGGATGGAAATTTGTTTGGATAAAGAAGGAAATCTAACATATTTTTGAAACAAAAATAATGAAAAATTTGTTGGATAACGAAGGAAATTCAACAAATTGTTGAGATAACAGGGACCGAAATTTGTTGAATAATGAAAAAAATTAAATATTATATTGATTCAACAAGAATGAAAAATTTCTTTGATAACCAAGAAAATCGAACATACGTTCAGACGATAGAGTTGGAATATATGTTGGATAATGAAGGAAATTCAACATATTATTGAGACAGCAAGAATGTAAAATATGTTTGATAAAGATGAAAAATCAACATATTATTGAGACAACATGGAAGGAACATTTTTTGATTAATAATGGCATATCGAACAAATTGCTGACACTATTTCATCTCTGATAAACAGAGAGAATGACCAACAAATTTGACAATAGAATGCAGACAGTAAGACAGACAATTACAATAAACAAATAAACGGATAAGATGGCAAAGAAAAAAAGCAATTGGACAGATGTTCATAATCAAATACAAAAACCGTTTAACGAATATAAAAATGTAAAATGATAAATAATATAATAATATAATAATAATAATAATAATAATAATAATAATAATAATAATAATAATAATAATAATAATAATAATAATAATAATAATAATAATAATAATAATAATAATAATAATAATAAATAGCCTTTCAAAAAATATTTACAAATGAAAACTTAAAAAAAAGATATAAAAAAATAAAATTTTTAGCTTGAATTTTACTTAAATTTCCTGAACTCAAATTAATGTTTTATGTCCGTTACAAAAGGAAATATATATATATATATATAAATATAATATATATATATATAATATATATTATATATATATATATATATATATATATATATATATATAATATATATGTGGTGTGTGTGGTGTGTGTGTGGGTTGTGTGGTCGAGTGTATGTGTGTTTTTTTATAAATCACATGGTTGAAATACGTTTAAAAACGTGATCTAAAAATATATGTCGCAATTTAAAAGTTTTAGTGTTAATTACATGTTTATAAATGTGCTTTAAAAAAAAAATAAAAAAAAAACAACAAAAAAAAAACATGTCTTCAATAAATATGACCGAATTTGTATACAGTTTTATTCAAATGATTTATGTATATGTTTAAAAACAAATAACAAAAAAAAATTTGTTAATATATATATATATATATAATATTTATTATAATATATATATATATTATATATACTATATATATATTATATATAATATATATATATAGTATATATAATATATATATATATATATACGTATATATATATATATTTAATATATATATATATATATATATATAATATATATATTATATATATATAATATATATATATATATATATTATATAATTATATTTATATATATATATTATATATATATATATATATATATATATATATATATATATATATGTATATATATATTATATAATTATATATATATATATATATATATTATCCGTGCTTGTGATGTTATAGAAAATTCAACGTGCACACACAGATGTATATATATATATAATATTAAATATATATAATAATAGTATATATATATATATATATATATATATATTATATAGTATATATATATATATATATATTTCTAAGATTACCTACTACTCACAGCTGTTCCCTTTCCAAGGGACGGGGGCAGGAAATAAAATACGGGGAAACCCCACCTATGCTCCAAGGCCTAAACGCCAAATCTCTTAGTGACGTGGGTTTTTTAAAGAGAGGAAGATAAATACAGTTGGAAAAACAGAATGCAAGAAGGCAAAGAGTTCCACAGAACAAAAGTGGCTGGAAAGAAGGAGGCACCACAAAGAACGAGCTGGGATTTTCAATGCTCACGCAAAAGTCGTGGGAGAGGAGACCCCCCCCCCCATGATGTGAGAACAGTACTCCAAACAAGGGGCGAATAAGGCCCTTATATAACGGAGTAGCTGTGCAGAAGAGAAAAATTCCGCCCTGAACAGAACTCCAGGTTCTTTGAGCCTTAGCACCGTGTGATATGAAGTTTCCAAGACAATTTTTGTTTTATGTTCAGACCAAGAGTGTTTATGTTGTCAACAGGTGAGACGTTAGACCGCTGCGAAAATAGGAAAGTTAGGAGGTGTTTTGAGAGGGAGATGATAAAGAATAGTTGAGTTTTTCAAGGAGTTGAATTCACAAGTTTCCGGCGGCCCCACCCGGAAATCCTATCCAGGTCGGCCGTTAAGAATAGAATCGGAAAGCTGAAGACGAGAGGCAACTCTTAGATGCAAAAGAGGAAGCAGATTTGAAATGAGTGGAGAATGGAGAGTTTGATCGTCGGCATAAGATGTGAAACAGAGTTAGAAGTTACAGCTGAGAAGATCGTGATGAAGGTAAAAAGAAGGAAAGTGTGGATATGTATATAATATATTATAATATAATATACCTATATATATATATATATATATTAATATATATATTATATTATTTATATATAATTATATATATAAAAATATAATTATATATATATATATATATATATATATATATATATATATATATATATATATATATAATATATATATATATATATATATATATATATATATATATATATTATATATATATGTATATATTATTTATTAATATTTATATATATATATAAATATATATATATATATATATATATATATATATATATATATATATATATATATATATATTATATCTACATATATAATATTTATATATTATATATATAGATGCTTGTATGAATATAATAAATTCAAAGAATTTGAAATTCAAAGTATTTTTGAGACTGACGTTTCTGACGTTTTGGAGATATTATTAATGTATTTCTAGCTACACTCTGGGTATCGAAACCAAACAATTTTCGGTTACTTTAAATTGATGCTATCTACATAACAAACATGTCTAGACAGATTCAAAAAACAAATAAATATTTTTAACATGAAAGACTCTCTCTTTCTCTCTCTCTCTCTCTCTCTCTCTCTCTCTTCTCCTTTCCTCTCTCTCTCTCTCTCTCCTCTCTCTCTCTCTCTCTCTCTCTCTCTCTTCTCTTTCACTGTTCACTTAATTTTTTATATATCTTTCTTTTAAAAGATAAGTGTATATATATATAGTATATATATATATATAATAATATATGATATATATATATTATATATATACTATATATATAATATATATATATATATTATATAATATATAATATATATATATAGTATATAAGACATGGGAAAATTCCACTCGTGCCAGGATTTGCATCATTGACCAGTTGAACAATGTACAGGAGGAGTCTGTCACTGATCCAATCCGCCTTCTCAAAAACAGTTTTCAAGTCCTTTGAGTCTATTTCACTGTGTGAAACTCGGAACTTATTTTAAATCCATAGAAGGTGCTTTTTTCTATGAAGGTAATTTATTTATACTGTGGGGCCCATGGCTATTCCTCTGGGGTGCTCCTGGGTTACAGGGGAAAACCAACCAAAGTCAAAAAACTTCGACAGGGCACAACAACTGTTGCGACCAAATTTGCAATAATAAGACGGAGAAAATTTTCACTCGCGCCAGGATTCGGACCATTGACAAGAGCATCGCCGTTATACAATGCACAGGAGTTTGTACCACTGCTCCAGTCCGAGTGAGACATCTGTGATATGTCTAACGGCGAAGCTATTGTCAATGATTCGAATCCATGGAGTGATTCCAAAATTTTTATCCGTATCTTATTTATATTAAATTTCGAGTCAACAGTTGTTATGCCCATGTCGGAATTGCTTGACTTTGGTTGATTGCTCCTTTAACCCAGGAGCACCACAGCAGATTGCCATGTGACCCCAGCAGGAATCCCAAGCACCCTTCTATGGATTTAAATGAGTTCCGAGTTTTACACAGTAAAATTGACGCCGGGATACCTTTTACTTTGGGGAGGAAGCGGATTGGAGCGGTGGTGGACTCATTATATAAGTATATATATATATATATATATATATATATATATATATATATATATATATATATATATATATATATATATATATATATATATATATATATATCGTCGGTTCCAAACTCGTTAAAAACAGAGGAATCAAAGTAGATGAGAAATTATTTATTAGGCCCTGTCTTTTTAATCGGTTTGCAATAAAATGTAATTTGTTTTTAAATATGTGGTGTAGCAAAATTTTTTGGTAAAATTTTCAAATTTAATTTTAAAATTAATTTATTTTCATTTTAATTTTTGTATGTTTATATAAATATTAAATAAAATTTACTGTTTTATTAGTTTTTGAAACTATGGACGTTTTATTAAAATAAAAGTGCCTAACATTCGTTGAGATTGGATCAGATTTCATTCCCTGGCTCAGCGGTAAAACGATAGAGTCTAGTGGTATAGGGCCTGAGTTCGATACCTCGTTAGGATCCTAGGTAGTAATCACCTAGAGAAGTTTCTCTCCTTGAATAAGGTTATGCTCCTGAAGTGTGAATTTTTATTATATAAAATAAAAGATGGAGGAGCTATAAAAAATCGAGACCTCATACTTTTCAGTGAGAAAAAAAAATAGCCATTAAGATATAAAATTATTATAATTATAGGAGCAATAAAATTTTCGTTTTAATTCTGTTTTGGAAAATTAAATAAATAAATTTACCAAAACAGAACTTGAAATTATTTTAACAAACTTCTTTTTAATATGGTTCTGGTCAGTGAATTTTGAAACATGTCAACAAATTAGGAGTATTTAAAGAATCTCTTCTCGATGATATTGGTGGCATGGAATCATCTCCTAATATTTCTTTCAGCAAACACATTCCAGATGTATAGATAATATTTTGACTTCAGACATCACCCTGTAGACAGGTAGAATACGATGCTAAACTTTCATTTTGAAAAGCATCAAACTGAATAGGAAATACCTGAAGGTGCATGTCGTTGGAACAACTGATCTTTTGACCTTGGAATAACTAATCTTTTGTCCTTGGAACAATTGACCTTTTGTATTTCTTCTACTTCTAATTGGAACATAGAAACCATTTTTCTCATCACCTCAAAATAACAGTTCCCTCATAAATACATTCAACAATATCTTCAGTAAAAATACATTGTATTCTTCAAATATGAACATCTCAAACCTTTGTATGTCCTTAATATTATTGATATTTTCTTTGAAATCTCGAACTCTTTGACTCATTAAATAAGTTTCTAAAGATTGGGTGTTCTGAAATGCCTTCAAACTTTTTCACATCACCACAGCTACTTGATTTGAATAGGATTGCCATTTATCCACCTTTGAAATAATATATCTGCCAATTATCTGGAGGGAGTGTTGCATTCATACAGTCATGCATCTCATTTTAAAACACTGGGACCTAGTAAATTTTTCTTAGAAAAAGAAAGCATTGAATATCTTGATATATTTCTAGCTGAAATTACCAGTTGAATTTTGAAAATGTTTGGCAAAATTGGAATATTTTAAGAATCTCTACTCGTAGATGGAAGAAGAAGGCAACCATCTTCTAATTGTTTTCCTATACAATCGCTTTTACAAAGAACACTGTTCTCCTGTAGAGGTTAGGAGAACACTGTTCTCCTGAACTTTACGGTAGTATTTAATCAATATCAAGAAAGCCTCTGAAATTTTATTTCCTTCAAAGACGAAGAAGTGAAAAGATTCTTTCAAAGTTTATTCTACAAAATCTTGAAGACTTCTCAAAAAATACTCGATATTTCGACTACTTGTACAGTATAATAATAATAATAATAATAATAAATAATAATAATTAATAAGTAATAATAACTAATAATAATAATAATAATAATTAATAATAATAATAATCAATAATAATTAATAAAATAAAATAATAAATCAATAATAGTAATAATACATAATAATTAATAATAATAATAATAATAAGTAATAATAATAAAAAAATTTTATTTTAAAAGCAATAATAACAATAATAATAATTAATAATAATAATAATAAAATATAATAATTAATAAATAATAATAATTAATAATAATAATAATAATAATAATAATAATAATAATAATAATAATAATAATAATAATAATAATAATAATAATAATAATAATAATAATAATAATAATAATAATAATAATAATATATAATTAATTATAATAATAAATAACAATAATACAAGAAAAATGAAATAAATGAATAAATAAATAATAATAAATAAATAATAATAATAATTAATAATAATAATAATCAATAATAATAATAATAATAATAATTAATAATAAATTAATAATAATAATAATAACTAATAATAATAATAAATAATATAATTAAAAAATAATAATAATAATATGTACAGTAATTTATAACATTAGGCACTGAGAAATAATAATAATAATAATTAATAATAATAATAATAATAATAATGAAAATAAAATAATAATAATAATAATAATAATAAGTAATAATAATAAATAATAATAATAATACATAATAATAATAATAATTATAATTAATAATAATAATATTAATAATAACAATATTAATAATGATATAAATAATGGTAATAATAATAAAATAATAATAATAGATAATAATAATAATAATAATAAGTATATAATAATAATAATAATTAATAATAATAAATAATAATAATAATAAAAATAAAATAATAATAATAATAATAATAATCAATAATAATTTATAATAATAATAATATACATTAATAATAATAAATAATAATAATAATATAATAATAATAATAATAATAATAATAATAATAATAATAATAATAATAATAATAATAATTTCAGTGCTAATAGTAGCATAGACGATTGAGATAATAATAATAATAATAATAATAATAATAATAATAATAATAATAATAATAATAATAATAATAATAATAATAAAATAATAATAATAATAATAATAATCATAAATAAGACAGTTCATAATTATTTTCGTTTTTTTTATTTATATTTATTTTGTTTCCTATATAATCATTTCCTTAAATTTAAAAATATTTATTATTTATATTTATTATATTTTCAGAATAATTATTTCATTTTCTGTAACTTGATATGTTACCTCCAGTTAGGATTAGGAATTTTAGGACACTGCATATAGATTATTGTAATTTGCTATAATTATAATATAACATAATATAATAATATAATGATATAATAATATAATAATATAATATAATAATATAATAATATAATAATATAATAATATAATAATATAATAATATAATAATATAATAATATAATAATATAATAATATAATAACATAATAATATAATAATATAACAAAATAATAATATAATAATGTAATAATATAATAATATAATAATATAATAATATAATAATATAATATAATAATATAATAATATAATACCATATTATATAATTATAATAATATAATAATATAATATATAATAATATAATAATATAATAATATAATAATATAATAATATAATAATATAATAATATAATAATATAATAATATAATAATATAATAATATAATAATAATAATAATATAATAATATAAATAATATAATAATATAATAATATAATATAATATAATATAATATAATAATATATATATATAATTTAATAATATTAATAATATTAATAATATAATAATATAATAACATGATAATCTATAATATAATAATATAATAATTTTGAATGTTTTAATAATATAATAATATAATAATATAATAATATTAAAATATAATAATATAATTATAATTATATGCTAGTGACATTTCTGAATAAAAAACTTCATAATTATTTTTGCACATACATTTTTGTTTTTACATATATTTTATTTTATATTTATGCATTTCATTATATTTTATTTTATTTTTTGTTAACATTTAAATGTGAAAAGTTTGAAAATAAAATTTTGTTAATTATTTAATTATTTTTTGTTAATTATTTCATGTAAAGGCAATACTACTCCTTTCTATAAATAAATAAATAAAAATAAATAAATAAATAACCTAATAAATAAATAAATATTCAGTGTATAGATATAATAGTAGAAAGACGCAAATATCAGTCAACATATTCAAGAAACTAGGTCTGCGGAGCCGGTGCCGGAGTGGGTGCCGGAGACGGTTCCTGAGCCGGAGCGATAAAAAGCAATTTGTCGTGACAGGATCAGGCAAAAAATTTTAATTAAAATATTTTTATACTTCTAATTTTAAGTTAAAATAAAAAAGGGTTCTTAGACAGATAATTTTAAAATAATGGAGCCGGAGCCGGAGCCGGAGCCGGAGCCGGAGCCGGAGCTGGAGTCGCAATTTGAGCGGTACAAATTTACCAGATCTGCAGCAGTTCAGAAAAAGCACATGGACTTATAAACCATAAATAAGACTGTCATATATTATATTTATATATATATTATATATATATAGATATATATATATATATATGATTATATATAATATATTATATATATATATTATATATATATATTATATATATATATATATTATATATATATAATATATCCCGTAAGTGGGGTGTATCTTCTTACGTTGTTATGCCACATGGTGAATAACCTGAAACGTAGCATGTGACAGGAACCAATACTTGGGGAAATTCTCGCGCATCCCCGGGACCCCAGCACTAGTATGGTGCATTTGTCAAATATGACATCTTTTTAATCTTTTTCTTTCTCCTCATTTTTCAAATTACATATACAGGATCTTTCAATCTTCCTCCTCCTCAACCACAATTTCCTTTTCTTTTTCTTTTTTCTTTTTTCTTTTGTTTTTCTTTTTTTTATTTTTTTTTTTTTTTTTAATTTCTACCCATAAGTCTCTTTAAGCTTTTATGTACTTTGTACGTACTTTCCCTTTGTTAAAGAAGATGTCCTTCCTTTTTTCCAATCACATCCCCTTGGACCATCCGGTGCCTCTTTGTGCATGGGTCTTCAGTCCACCTCACACTTCTTCCAAGTGAATGAGGGTACAGGATAGAAACTGGTCTTTTCCCCAGCCTATGACCGGGCCGCCAATTGTAGGGGATCCGAATCTTCGAATGTTACCGCGGAGGAGTCTGTCCTTCACTTTGGTGCATAATCTCGGGCTCTAACGTAAAGTTATTTAGGTTCCGTGAGGTTTACGGGGCATAAACCGGCGTGGAGTTCCGGGAGGCTATTCCGAGGCCACATCCACAGCCTACCCTACGAAGTGGGGTCCGAGAAGTTGTGTGAGTCTCTGGTCTGTGACCTGCTGTGGGGAAAAGGACTACCCTTCCTTATGAAATATACGAATATCCAGCCCATTCAATTATTTACTTATATGTTTCATTTGTTTCCTTGTTATATTTGCTCATCTATGGAGATGTAGTCTGTAAATTAATTTTTTTATAAAACTGGCTTTTCAAGAAAAAACGCTGTTAAACCAAGGCTTGCATTATTATCATCTATCGGGTTCCCAGCCGGGTTCTCATTTGTTTGCTGCATATGATGCTTTACCTCCAGGAATGCCATCTGATCCATCATTCACGATATATAACTTATTGCGATCCTCTACCTCCAAAGATTTAACTGAGCAAAGAACTGTTATTCTTAGGGATGAACTTGAAAAAATTTTAAGAGTTGAAGATCCCCCACCTCCAGTCACATTAATCTACTACCCGGAATCAAAGTTCCCTCTTGTCATCCTTAACTTCTCTCGAAAACATCCATCTTATTTCCATTCCTGATGAAATAAGAAACCCATCTAAAGGAACTATTTATTCTTTAGAACAGAAAAACGAAGATAATGCTGTCATTTTTTTATGTAATATTAGGACCATTTATAATGTAAGGACATCTTTTCATTTAGCTTTATTTATTTTTGACTGAATATGCATTTCGGCATCCAAATTTTCTTTAATTAACATTCAAAATATGTATGAGCCAGGATCCACCATGGAGTTGATTATTCAACCCAGTGTTGTGGCATGGTGGGGCTCCTGTTACATGAACCCTCCAACATATATATATATAAATATATATATAATATATATATATATTTATATGTATATATAATATATAGTATATAATAATATATATATATATTATATATAATATAAATATATATTATATATATATATATGTATATATATATATATATATATATATATATATATAATATATATATATATATATATATATATAATATATAGTAAATATATATATATATATATATATATATATATATATATATATATATATATATATATATACACGAGAGATGTTAAA
>JABUQX010044564.1:35000-37500 GCA_015478945.1 Trachelipus rathkii
AATAATAATAATAATAATAATAATAATAATAATAATAATAATAATAATAATAATAATAATAATAATAATAATAATAATAATAATAATAATAATAATAATAATATAATTAATCAAAACAAATTAGGAGTATAAATTAATTGAAATGAGGAATCATATTTGTGGTCAATGAAGATACCTTAGGTTAAGTAGCTATAGAGAGCCTTAAAGGAGAATATCCAGCGGAAGAATACTAAGAATGTTGAAATAAAAAATTATGACGTAAGGTTGGGCGAACACAGTACCGCACTGCACCAGGAGAGCACCGCTCCTTTATTTTTTTTCCATCCAAATACCACCGACATTCTGAAATTTCGTTCCGCACCGCACGATACCGGTGCGTCAGCCAACCTTGTGACTTACTGATTGGACAACGATATGATTGTGCAGAAGCATTGAAGAAAGGTTTTATAGGTATTTAAGTGGTCGAAAATATCCAGAGGCTTTATATGTTCATTGCTGTTTTCATCCATGTGAAGTACAACATATTAGAAACTTTATGGCACAGCGAATAGATAGCGGAGACTGACTACTATTTTAATAGAAAAAAAATAGAAAAAATTACGATAGATTGTTATAATAAAAATAAATAAAAACCATCTGTGGAAGCTTTATAGGAGCTTGAATGGATCATGATATTAAAACTTCTTCAAAAAACTTGGATGTTTTGAAATCCGTAAAATCAAAAGCATATTTGTTATAAGTTAATTTATGGCTTCAATTTTATTTTCCTGCACTTTTCATTGTGCACTACATTTCAGTCTCCATAATTAGTGACAGCAACTGCTCTTAATCATATTGAAATTGTGATGTTTGTTTTGTTTAGAAATATTTTCAGGCAAACATCAATGAAATAATTTCAAATATTTTGGAAGTTGCAACAGAACTTCTGCTTTCTATTAATGAAGAAATGAAAATCCTCATATGAGAATCAATTTAAAATGAAAAGACATAGGGCAATTACCGTTTCTTTTCGTAATGATTTTTCAAACGAGTTAGAGAGCGAATTCGTAAGCCATAGATCCTATTCACTAATCTTTGTAAAGTCATTCATTCCATAGATATCTAATAAAATTTTCATTAATTATGCAAATTTTAATCTGAACAATCGCATTTGGATTGTTAAGGATTTTAGCATTTACCTCACTCAAAAGGTGCACTTCATAAAGATATTTATTCACTCGGAAAAGGCCTAAAACATTTTTTTTTTCAATTCTACGGGAGAATAAAACCTAACAGAACTGGTCTTAATAAGCGTTCATCATAGGTACACAATATAAACAGAGGAAGCCCTTAATATATATGAATACCTTTACATATAAGCCACTCATCAAAATCCAACCGTATTCATCGTGGTGAAGAGTGTACTGTTAGGAGAAATACCAAGTAGGCTAATACGGCTCTGGTTTGAAGAAAGACCTAACAACCTACTCCAGCTTTGAATTGAAACTAATTTAGTTGTTAAAATTACCTATTTCACTTGGACAATATTTGAACATTTAAAATACAACATGAATTCATATTAAAAAAATTTAAGAAAAAATCTACGGTGATTGAATAAACTGTTTCAAATTGTTGATCGAATAATAGATTTTCCAGAAAGTGTTAAAAGAATATTCCTCTGATGAAGAAAATAGGATTTTTCAATGAAATTATAGTGTGCTGTCACTAAAAAAAAGGTTCAATTTGACTTTAGTAATGGAAACTAGAAGTGATGGCATATATGACCACATAAAAGTTGATAATTATGATGGTTGCAAACCCTAATCTCGATAAATTAGGGTTGCTGCCATAATAATTATGATGATGGTGATGATGGCAGCAACCAAAATTCCGATAAATTTTTAGAAATTTTAAAGCAAAATTTAAATAATATAACTAGTTACATTTTTTTTTGACGCCTAAAAGGAATAATAAATGATGTATCAAACGTAACTGAAATTAAGGACATCTTTCTGGCATCTCCAATTGAAGTAGAGGTAATATAGGTCTATATAAATGTAAAATGTGAGTTAATCTCTTCTTAGGCTCAGAGCTTCGTTTTACTCAGACGTAAATTGACCACAGCCCATCCAAAGAGTTCACGATGATGAATTTTTTTATATAAATAAAAAGATATATTTTTTGTATTGTATTTTGAAATTGCTATCTATGTTAGAATATTTTATTCTCTTTTATTGAGATTATTATATATATATATATATATACTATTAAAAAATATATATAATATTATAATATATAGGATATATATTATATATATATATATATATATATATATATATATATATATATATACATTATAAAGAAAATATGGAATAACATAAAAATATATATATATATATATATAATATATATATATATATATATAGTATATATATATATATATATATATATAAATATATATATATATATATATTATATAATATTAAATATATATAATATATATAATATATATGTATATTAT
>JABUQX010044565.1:0-5000 GCA_015478945.1 Trachelipus rathkii
CAGAGAGTAGTTTAGCTACTAATTTTATGTTTTAACATGGATTACAATTTACAAGAAGAGTCTTTAACTAGCTACAATAGAAAGAATAAAAATAATGAAAGATCTCAAATTAATCAGCTGAAAGAACAAAATAATAAACGTCTGTCACTAAAAACATGAACATAATAATAATAAACTGTTTAAGAAAAGATAGATATCATTCAATAACACCAAATTCAAAAATTCTCAAATTGTGATGCGAATAAGAATTAATCTATAACTAAGATATAAGAAAATAGAGACAGTTAAAAGCCACATGGGTCTATCAAGACGTTCCCAGTCAACCCACTCCCAAAAAAAAACTAATGATATTATAAATAGATAGCCAAACATCCATCAGCCTATGTAAATAACTAAGTTATGTCAACATGCCACTAACTATATATATATCACTACTAATAACTAAAACCCGCCCAATTTGCTTCGTCATATATATTATATGATACCCAACCCACGCATATACAAATTTTACAACCCTATTACTGAATGCAATGCTTTCTTATCATCAAGATGGCATGCTTTCTCTTAATTTTCTTATTATCCCCCCTGGTCACCCTGTCCATGTTCTACTAGAAAAATTTATAGGTATCTGTATTATCATTAGATTTGTAAATATTTTGTAGACGTGTATCATGTCCCCTCTGAGCAATCGCCATTCTACGAAAGACATTCCTAACTCTTCAGCCTCTCCTCTCATAGCTCTTACCTCCAAACCCAGAAATCATCCTTGTTGCTCATCGTTGCACTCTCTCTAGCATATCTACGTCTTTCTTTAAATAAGGGGCCAAACGTGTGCACAATACTCTATTTACTGCCAACATAGCTATTACAGTTTACTTATTACTTCCTGCCTCTTCGTATAATCAACATTGCGATTTGAATTATGCCCAGTCATACTATTAGCTTTATTTCTACCAGCTTCCAAACACTGATTAGCTCTTCACTATTTCCCGCTTATAATCAGACCTAAATCTTTTTCTTGGTCCATAGACTCAAGCCAATAAACCATTCATTATCGTAGTTAAAACTTTTATTGAGTAAACTAGGTGTAGAAGAACCTTACATGTACACTTTTTAATATCAAAATTCATTTGCCACTTATCTGCCCACTGCCATAGAAGTTATCAAGAATCAATTTTGAATTTTATAACATCCTTACTATTGCCTAACTGAGGTGGCGCACTTTAGTATAAAATCTGCAAACTTAGAAGACCTTGGATTAAGTCCTGGTCGAAATCAATTTTATTATATTAGGAATCAATAGTTGGCCCCAGCCACTGGAACCCGTGTGGGACACCACTCTGCACTATTTCCCATGATGATTTATTCACCATGAAGTTGTAGCACACTGTTTTCTATTTCGCAACCAACTTTAGCTTATCCACACATGTACCACTCTCCAAACCTATATACCACATTTGCAATAAACTCTTTTTCATCAGCCTTATGTGGGGAACCTTATCAAGAAGCTTTATAATAGTCTTAAACTGATGACAATATCAAGCTGGATCTCCCCTCGTCGATGCAGTCAGTTAAACATGTATTCCAGTAATTCTAAGAAGGTTTGTCTGACAATGACCTATGCCCTTTCGAAGCCGTGGTGGGAGTCATAGCAATATCCATTGTTATGATTCTAAATATGTCTCTATATGACCTTTCATTAATTTTTCACAAATGTTTCAAGTAAAGATGATTTTTTTTTTTTTTTTTTTTTTTTTTTTTTTTTTAATGCTTTTTTTTTTTTTTTTTTTTTTTTTTTTTTTTTTTTTTTAAGCTAACTGGCCTATAATTTCCCAAATCTTCCTTACTACCTTTCTATAAATAGGCACAACATATTGCCATTTTCCAGTCATCTGGTACCCCACCAAATGTTATAGATCCTTAATAAATCAAGATAAGTGCGCTTTGCAATGCTGGTACTACCCTCTTTCGGAATTCTAACCATGATATAAACCACAGGGCCTGCAGCTTTACTTTGGTCAATATGATCTAATAAACGTTTTATATCTTGTTACATCAAATTTGAATTCTGTAAGATCTTTTAAAATTTTCTATTGAGTATACAAGTTAGTCTCCAAACTATTATCTAATCTTTCTCATAAACACTGAGCCAAAATACAGCATTGAAAATGTTGACATTTCCTATCTGAACTCACTAAATTTTCATCAAATTTTAATAAATAGGACCAATTGTCCTATTCTTACTTTTAAATTTATAAAAGCTAAAAAACTTCTTCAGATTCTTATTACTAGTCCTTGCTAAATTAATTTCTGCCTCTCTCTTTGCCTTTCTTATTGATTGGTTAAGTTCATTTCTATTATTCCTATAATTTTCTAAATCATCTTCCTATTACTAAATCCTTTGTAATATTGTTAAAACATCTACGTTTCCATTAATTTTCTCATCTTGATCTCTCTATTCGACCAAGACCGGTTTTCTCTTTGCCACGCTAAGTGAAAAGCCAACCTTACTTTTTCTTGTGGTGGGACAGATCTTGATAGTTCAATGTGGCTTTTGTCCTATTTTCTAATGGGCAATTTTACATTTCGTTAGTGTCTCTAGCAACGCATTACCTTGGTAAAACTAGGGGTGGATGTACTTTAACACTTTAAAATTTTAAGGATCAACGTTTAAAATTATAATATTATGATTCAATGTTATAGCATTAATACATTATAGCAATCATAAACAGTAAGAAGCCACAATCGCCTATCGAAGGACTGTCCCAGTCAACCCATCTAACCAAACATCGCTCATGCAATCCACCAAAGCACTAGGGCTTGTCAAAGTTTGTGTACACACTAGCAAATTCCACCAATTGGCTTAGTCAAAACTAATGATAATAATATTATATATAAATATATATATAATATATATATATATATATTAATAATATATAATATATATGATATATAATATAGTATACTATGATATATATATATTATGATCATAATATAATAACCCCAAACTCATCCACATGCAATAATAAACTAAGTTTATGGTCAACACATGCCATCTGTAACATAAATAACTACTATAAACTAAAAACGCCGCCAATTCGGCTTCGTCCAATATATATTTATATACCCAACCTATCCATAAAACAATCTAACCCTTTCTTAAATGTTGCCAATCGACAAGTCCAACGACTCACAACCTCCTCTGGCAGACATTTCCAAAATTAACAACACCTGATAACCTGAATTTACGTTTATTAGAACGGTAACAGATACAGCTTTTCTTTTATTTTCTTATTATGCCTCTTGGTTACCTGTCCATGTTTCTACTATGAAAGATTTATTGGTCTCTGTATTATCCATAGATGTAAAAACATTTTGTAGACTTGTATCATGTCCCCCTGAGAAATCGTCTTTCTAACAGAAAACATTCCTAACCTCTTCAGACTCTTCACTCATGAGCCTCTTACCCTCAAACCTAGAAATCATCTTGTTGCTCTACGTTGCACTCTTCTCTATCATCTCATGTCGTCTTTCTGTTAAATAAGGGCGCCCAAACTTGTGCACAATAATCTATTACTGGCCTAAACATAGCTATTATACATTTAACTTATTACTTCCTTGCTCTTGTAAAAACATTGCGATTTATTATGCCCAGCATGCAGCTTTATTTCTAGCTTTCAAACACCGATTAGCTACTTTTCCAAATAACTGGCTTATGTAATCACACCTAAATTTTTTCCTTGGTCCACAGACTCAAGCCAATCCCCATTCATATTGTAGGTAAAACTTTTTTGAGTAACTAGGTGAAGAACCTTACAACTCTGAACTATTAAAATCGTCATTTGCCCACCTTAATCTGCCCACGCCAAGAATTTATCAAAGATCAGTTTTTGGAAATCTTTATACTCCTTCACTATTCCATTATGAAAGGTGGCCTCTTTAGTATCATCTGCAAACTAGAAACCTTGCAGTTTAAGTCCCTTCACTAGACTAGCGCAGAATTCTTTCTTTTTGGGGTGTTTTACATTCCCACCTACTCATAATAAATGAACGCTTGTGCTCTCGCACTGATGAAGGAGGGGCTGATAAATATATTGGCTTGCAAGCACTGATAATACGGAAACCATGGCCCATTTTCATGCCGCCTCATGAAAGGAGTTCTTCTTCTGTAGGCAGCATCTCATGTTTTTCTAGAGCCTCGATCTCCTCTTTCACAGAGATGCAAATTTGAAATACTTTGCTCCTTTGATGACCTGTCTTTTTCAGTTTTTTTGATGAGTTTCCTTGGTGTTATTCCTTTGAAGGTGGAATGAGATGTCATGCATATTTCGGCCATAGATAACTTATCAGTCTAACATAATCCAAATCCTCCTCATCTTCAGTATAGGTTTATTTCCTGAAAAGCCACCATCATTCAACTATCAGTGCTGTTGCCCAAGGGTGCTGATAAGGAGGCGTTCCACTTCAGTGAAAATTCTTTTTATTGTCGACGCAAGCACACTCCTCGTTATGCCATTTGAAATGCCGTTCCTAGAAGTGCGTTATCCGTTCGGAGATGCCATTCTTGTGGAGTCTCAGCTAGCTTAATAAATTCCTTATCAGAACCTTTTATATATCGAAACTAGATTTGTTACACTATTAACACAGAAAGACGTTTTTCTTTTTATATGTTTTTATTGAATCTTATATATTTTTGAGCTGAGCTAGAACACAAGAAATGACCTCATTTTTTTCTAATCATCGATACTTTGGAGAGCTTATTGCATATTGTAATTTGGGCATTTGTAGGTTTGTTTAATAAGCTTACACTGTAAGTACTATTACAATTTTTGATTTGAAGGTTTAAATTTACGAACAGAAACTTAAAACGACTTTTTACTTGATAAGATACATACTAATATCATCAAAATATAAGTCAATGCCAAAAACATGCTTACTTTGCATTTAAAAGTGCTTGTGAATCGTGCTTTTCGTGCTCCTTGTGAATCAACTTGGTTTCT
>JABUQX010044565.1:10000-17496 GCA_015478945.1 Trachelipus rathkii
AGAGTGTCATATGACCTACATGCAAATAATATAATAGATATATCTTATGACTTACAAACCAAAAAAATTCAAAATTATTCATATTTGTAATCTATATTGAAGACGTATTTTAAGATTTTTCTGGTGTACGGGAGACAGGGCTCAGCAATAAAATGAGTAATGCAACAAAATGAAAGGCTCTCCCGAACTTAACGTAAGTCTCTCAGATGAGTGAAGATGGAGGCCTTAAAGAAAGGAAGATTAAATGCAACAGGAAAAAACATAAAATGGTAGGAATTTCCACAACAGAGAGGTAGCTGGAAAGGAGGTACCACAATGAGCAAGTATGGAATTTTCAATGTTTCACAATATTTATGCACAAACAAAGCACCCCTTGGGCTACGAGGGCGTTGCAGTGGTGGTGGTGATGGTAGGCGAGTGGATAACTCTCTCAAGCACCTGCTCTTGTAGTACCTACAGTAATGAGATGGTGCGCTGATGTCATACTGCAGGCATAGAGGGTCAAGGGAGTTAGAAACGAGGGGACAGTTTATTAGTCCTATAGCCGTAGACTCAACCCTATCCAAAAGGGTGGAACCGGGGTCCCCTTCCCAAAATGTGAGAACAGTACTCCATACAAGGGCGAATAAGGGCCTTAAATAACTGAAGTAACTATTCTGATGAAATAAAATTCCGCAACCTGAACAGAACACCCAGTTTCTTTGAGGCAGCCTTGCCTTGGCAACTGTTGTGATGTGAGGTTTCCAAGATAATAATTATATAAGGGTAAAGGGGATAAGGTAGGTAACTGTAGGTATTGTAGGGGAATTAGTTTATTGAGTGCTGTAGGAAAAATATATATATATATAATATATATATATATATATATATATATATATATATATATATATATATAAATTAAAAATTATATATATATATCATGCTGGTATTTTGGTCGGAAAAGAGTGCGTTGAGTGACTGAAGGACTGATTGTAAAGAACAAGGGTGCATTTAGAAGTGGTAGAGGATGTTGGGTCAAATCTTTACATTGAAACAAATGATTGGGAAAATGAGGGAGGAGAATAAATTGTATTTAGGTTTTATGGATTTGCAACAGGCGTATGATAGGATTAATAGGGAAGCTCAATGGCAGGTGTTACTGATATATGGTGTTGCTGGTAAACTTCTCAATGGAATTAAATGTAGGTTTGATGATGGTGAAGCGTGTGTAAGAAGAAATAGAGTTGAAAGTGATTGGTTTAATATTAATAGCGGAGTGAGGCAGGGATGTGTTATGTCTCCTTGGTTATTCAATTTGTATATGGATGGAGTTATGAAAGAATTAGAGGTGGGAGTGGGAGTGGCAGTGGATGGGGTTAGAATGATGGAGAGAGGAAGAGAGTGGAGGGTTCCCTACCTATTATAAGAGTATGATTTGGTTTTGTGTGGCGAATCTGAAGAGAGTTTGAGAGGATTGGTAGAGAGATTTGGTAGTGTATGTAAAAGGAGGGGATTGAAAGTAAACGTAGATAAGAGTAAGGCTATTTGTGACTTACAACTTCCTACTTTCTCCTTTCTCCCTTCTTTCTTTCTATCCTAAATTAGGATGGAAAGAAAGAAGGGAGAAAGTATGCAAGATTATGTAAGTAGATTCGATGCTGTATTGAGAAAAAGTATAGCTAAAGGTATGGATGCTTTGAGTGAAGAGCACAAAGGAGGCTTGCTATTGGCCAGAAGTGGTTTAAATGAGAATGAAGAGAAGTTAGTCAATGGGGTACTGGATGGACAGGTGAAGTATCAAAGAGTTTGTCAGGTTTTAAGAGGGGTGTTATGAGAATGAACGAAAATATAGAGAACAGAGAGAACATGGTGGGAAAAAAAAGGGGATAAGAAGAAGGTAATATGTTATGGATGTAAAAAGGAAGGTCATATGAGGTACAATTGTCCTGAAAAAGATAATAAAAGGAAGTGCAAAGGGTGCAGTGTAGAAGGACATGAGGAAGATAATTGTAGATTTAAAAAGATAGTAAATGTTATGGATGTGGGAGAAAGGGTCAATTGAAATATCACTAACAGTGAGAAGGAAAGGAAATTGGATGAAACAGTACTACTAGGAGAAATGAATGAATCTGAGGAGGACCAATGTGATGACGTATGGGGTATAATAGAAACAAGATGTTTGAATACTTTAATCAGGGAATTATGACTAGGTAAGAGTGATAGGGTCTATGAGTGTTGAGGATATTAAGGACATGAAGAAAACCGAAAGAGAAATCCAAGACCAAAAATTGGTTTGGGGAAAAGCAATATAACGTGAAAATAAAGATGAAAATACCGATAAAATGGGGGAGTAATAAAGTTCTTCTGGAAACGGAAGTGATAGAAGGCAATATCCCTTGGCTAATATGGACAAAAGTATTGAAGAAAATCAAAGCAATAATTGATTTCCAAGCTATGGAGATGATTGGGAATCATTTGATTGACAAGGAGAAAGGAGAGAATAAATGTCATAAGAGATGAAAAGGGGCATTTACGAGTAAGATTAAGGGAAAGGAAAAATAAAGGGAGTATTTGGTTCAATCTAAAAAGAGAAGATCTTTGGGAAAGTGACGACAAATGGATAAGAAATTGCGTGAAGTTACATTTCCAATTCAATCATTGTTCCTATGGAAAGTTAAAGGAAATGATAGGAAAGGTATTTTCTGATGAACCTTGCTTCGGAAAATTAAAAATGTGCAAAATGGAAATAATGAAAAAGATATGTGAAGAGTGTACTATATGTAAAAAATATAAAAGGAATACAAGTACACCTGTAGTGGGGATGGCATTGACAAAAAAGTTTAATGAGGTGGTGGCATTGGATATAGGGGAGTTGGAGGGGGGGAAATTCCTGGTAATAATAGATTGGGAAACTAGATATAGTTAGGCGAAGTGGATCAAGAAAAAAAGACCAGAAGAATTAATAGAAGCCGTGTTAGAAAAATGGATGAGCATTTTTGGGGTACCAGAAAAAATCTTAACAGATGGAGTACGAGAATTCCAAAACAAAGAGTTTGTGGAATTTACCGATCAATGGGGAATAGAATTATTAAGTACGGCTAGCGAAAGCCTTTGGAGTAATGGGAAATACGAGAAGATGGTGGGAATAATAAAAGAAAGTGTAAGAAAAATGAAGAAAAAATATAGGAGGAAAAAAGTACCTGGTTTTCTCTTAAAGCACCCGGATTTCTCTTAAAGCACCTGGATTTCTCTTAAAGCACCCGGTTTTCTCTTAAAGCACCCGGTTTTCTCTTAAAGCACCCGGTTTTCTCTTAAAGCACCCGGTTTTCTCTTAAAGCACCCGGTTTTCTCTTAAAGCACCCAGATTTCTCTTAAAGCACCCGGTTTTCTCTTAAAGCACCCGGTTTTCTCTTAAAGCACCCAGTTTTCTCTTAAAGCACCCGGATTTCTCTTAAAGCACCCGGATTTCTCTTAAAGCACCCGGTTTTCTTTTAAAGCACCCGGTTTTCTTTTAAAGCAGCCGGTTTTCTCTTAAAGCACTCGGTTCTCTTAAAGAACCCGGTTTTCTCTTAAAACACCCGGTTTTCTCTTAAAGCACCCGGTTTTCTCTTAAAGCACCCGGATTTCTCTTAAAGCACCCAGTTTTCTCTTAAAGCACCCGGTTTTCTCTTAAAGCACCCGGTTTTCTCTTAAAGCACCTGGTTTTTTCTTAAAGCACCCGGTTTTCTCTTAAAGCACCCGGCTTTCTCTTAAAATGCACCCGGTCTCTCTCTTTATTTAAGCACCCCGTTTTCTCTTAAAAGTACCCGGTTTCTCTTTTACAAGCACCCAGTTTTCCTTAAAGCACCCGGTTTTCTCTTAGATGAGCACCCGGTTTGTTTTCTCTTTAAAGCACCGCAGTTTTTCTCTTGAAGCATCTCGGTTTTCTCTTAAAGTCACCTGGATTTCCTACTCTTAAAGCACCCGGGATTTCTTCTTAAAGCACCCGGTTTTCTCTTAAACACCCAAATTTCTCTTAAAGCACCCGGTTTTCTCTTAAAGTACCCGGTTTTCTCTTAAAGCACCAGTGTAGTTTTTAAAGCACCCGGGTTTTTCTCATTAAATAACCCGGTTATTTCTCTTGAAAAACACCCAGTGTTCTCTTTAAAGCACCCGGTTTTTCTCTTAAAGCACCCAGATTTCTCTTAAAGCACCCCGGTTTTCTCTTAAAGCACCCGCGTTTTTCTCTTAAAAGCAACCCGGTTTTCTCTTAAAGCATCCGGTTTTTTCTCTTTAAAGCACCCGGTTTTCTCTTAAGGCACCCAGTTTTCTCTCTTAAAGCACCCGGTTTTCTCTTAAAGCACCCGGTTTTCTCTTAAAGTACCCAGTTTTCTCTTAAAGCATCCGGTTTTCTCTTAAAGCACCCGGATTTCTCTTAAAGCACCCCCCAGTTTTCTCTTAAAGCACCCGGATTTCTCTTAAAGCAACCCGGTTTTCTCTTAAAGCACCCAGTTTTCTCTTAAGCCACCCGGTTTTTCTCTTAAAGCACCCCGGTTTTCTCTTAAAGCACCAGGTTTTTCTCTTAAAGCACCCGGATTTCTCTGAAAGCCCAAGTTTTCTTTAAAGCACCCGGTTTTCTCTTAAAGCACCCGGATTTCTCTTAACCCTTTGGCTGCGCCAGCTGAGTCAGCGTGTGTACCCACTCATGACGGGAAATACGCACAATATTTATTTATATTCGCTGTCGTCAGCGCTATGGGTCAGCGCTTTAAACTGATATTTTATGTTGGCAATGCTATGATTCAGCTGCCCAGTTTCTACTATACTATATATTATAATATATATAGCCTGGCCGAAAAAAAATATCATATATATTATATATATATTATATATATATATATATAATATATATATATATATCTATATATATATTATATTTATACCTATAATATATATACTATATATATATATCATGAATATATATATACAAATAAAATTTGTAAAAAAATAAATTGCTTGCTATAAATTTAAAATATTTTCCTATTCCTTCATATATATATATATATATATATATACTATATATATATATATATATATATATACTCATATATATATATAATATATATATATAAATATATACTAATATATATATATATATAGAGAGAGAGAGAGAGATGAGGAGACGGAGTGTCGCGACCTCTGAGAGCAGAAGAGGATTTGAGAGAGAGAAGGACTCGGAGACCGCAGAAAAACAACAAAGCAGATTGTTGCTAGAATTTTAAAAGTTATACATAATATAGGAAGAAATGAATCAGATGTTTAGTAATATATAATATGAATACGTATATATTATATATTATGAGGCTAAAGTGTATAAATACATAATATATTAATATACTCTCGTTTATATAAGATATATATATAAGTATATAATAAGATAGACACTAGTATATAGCTATACTACTTGTATGTACGTCACCTACCAACATATATACAAGCTCAGAGAATATAAATAGATATAGTATAGATCATGATAAATATCATAAGTAATATATAGTACTCTATATATATGAGTATATTATATATATATATAATATATATACTGAAAATCATATATATAAACTGATCATTATATCTAAAAACCTGCCACTTTGGCTACATCATAATATAATATATTAATATGATATATAGATATATAATAATTATAAGCCTAGAATTATAATATATATTATAGATATATATCAATATATATAGATATTTTGATATATTAGAAATAGTAATATATGATTGATATATAGATACTAATAGTACTCACTATATATCGAATATAATATATAGAGATTATATAGATGATATATTGAGATGATATAGAAGAGTGTTAATGTATAGAGATGATGAAGAATATACTGATATCAGAAACCGACGATCAAACTAAATGAAGAGTATTGATATAGTAATAGGTAAGAAGTTATAATATGAGATATATATAGTAATATATTGAATATATAGATTGTGAATATAATTGAATATTATGAATAGAATGAAGAATATGAGATAGATATGAGATAGATTAGTGAATATAGATAGAGATAGAGTAGAGTAGAGAGAAACGAGAAGATATAGTATAGATACGATAGTAATATAGTTAAGTGAATGAACCATAGTGAGTAGATATGAATAGATAGATAGAGTAGAGAGTAGAGAGTAGAGATAGATAGATATATGAATATTAAACTATAAGTAGATAGATTAATATAGAGATGAGATATGAGTGATATAGTGAGATATATATATATATAGTAATGAAAGATAGATTAGATATATATATGAATGAGATATATATAAGATATAGATAGATATAGATGAATTAGATAAACTCTGTATGTATATGGTTAATTCCAAACTAGAAATACTATTATATATATATAGATAACTATATATATATTATTATTAATATATATAATAGATTATATATATAGATATATATATATATATAAGATATATATTAGATATTGAATTATTATTATTTATTTATTATACATTCGACTTCTGTCGCCGCTTTGGCGGACTGAGAGAGGTAGAGAAGGGTAGTGGGTATATATGCGTTACAGCTCCTCATTCACACCCGCCCTCTGCATCTCGCCGAGCAGTCACCCACCTCCTCGAGACCACTGCGTGATTCGACCTCAGGCAGAACACCTCTGTAGACCCTCTTCCGTACCCCCATCCCGTCCACGTACCTCGAGAGCATCTCCTTTATTCGAGTCCGATCCACCTCCATGATGCATTGGGCAAGTCTCCTTGAAACCTTCTCCGATTCGTGATCCGCATCCGTGCCGTCCCGAACTCTTCGATAGAACCCGACTCTCTGTTCCTCCGAATATGTATCACGAGAAGATGACCGCATACCATTGTAGATTTCCCTTCTGCACGTCGATACCTTCGCCACCCGGAGACGCAGATTTCCTCGCATAATCACATCTCTTCCTCTCACCGACCCATGTTCACTCTAGAGTACCTCTCGCACTGAGAGAGTAGACTGAACTGAGAGAGAACCCCAACAAACGAGCATTCATACCCGAGGACTTCATCTGCCAGAATACGATTGACCGAACAAATGTATTCCGAGGACATGGAACTCGTATGAGCATTCACATTTCCGACAAGATGTTATCAAGCAACGCAGTGTACAACACCGTCTTACAACTCGTACACAGTAAGATATGTTATACTCGAAAATTCTATTACTTATTTTAACTTTCTGTGATAGATCTCCCCCTTTCCATATATTCTCTCAGAGCACTCAAAGCTCTCATTCCTTCACCTTTAGTTCCTCATGCCTGCGCTCTATCTCTCCTTCATCCCTCCCCCGAGGGTGGCGTTACACCGAACGGTGCACATGCGAACAAAAGAACAATAAATATCTAGAGAAATTCTTTACTTCTTATTTCGTGAGGCGCTCCCAATATAGAAGAAAGTCATTTAAGAGTACTGACATTCGGCCGCCTACTGTACTCACTAGGGCCTTAACCCGACTC
>JABUQX010044566.1:0-10000 GCA_015478945.1 Trachelipus rathkii
TTTCTTGAATTGATCTTTGGTTGCAACTTCTGACTTGGGAAACTGTTCAATTATCTTTCCAGACAATAGGACCATTTTCATAGTGTACAGAAGTTTTGCCATCCATCTTGCTTTGTGCAAAGCTCCAAGATGCTTCATGCTAAACTGCAGAGGTTCTGACCCTTTTGTAACTAACAACAAGCTGAGTTCAATAGGTTCTTGGTAATCCCCTCGAGTGGAACCTAACGCTAGGAATTCACGGAAGCAATTTGCTAAGCTTTCTTGTTCCTTCTCAGTTGCTCTAGGAAGTTCAGGATAGTAATAGGCTGCTTTATTAGCTGGTAGAAGTTGCAAGTAGTGGTTCTTGAATCTGCAACAATTTATAACCAATTTATTAGTTAAAGCAAGTCACTTGAGTCTATTCAATCAAATAAAAAATCTTTTTGTTCAATGATGTTGTAACAGCATTAGACTTACCTGGTAAAAATTGAAATATTTATGCGCCCGGATGAAGCCTCTATATTTAATGAATCCCAACAGTCGCTAAGCATGACTTCTCCTACATGCCTGCGGCACGCAAACCACAACAAGGGACGGTTTAGCTCCCTCTGCAGGCAGACACATGCTGCAGTATGCTGTCCTGTGATGTAAAGAGTTAATGAATTAATTGTTTAATAAACCTATACTTTATAGCCTTACGATTAGTCCATTACTTAAAACCTCCCCATTATTTGTAATCCTAGAGTTTTCGCAAAAATGATTTGTTGATTTGAAATTTAATAAACTATTAATATATCACAAAATGTAATAAACAATTGCTTTGTTAAAGCCTCACCTGTATATTCGAGGATGTCGTGTCAAAGACTATGCCTATGATGTTTTTGTCGCATTTCCAATCTATGAGTAAGACGTTTTGTTGCACAGAAGACAATGGTACAGGTTTCAGACCAGCTTTTTGTTGGTGAACTCGAAGGGGTGTACACCAAGAAGTTTAGTTTCCATTGACTCACGGATACTAAAAATAGGTAGAAGATTATCAGTGTCTTTGAGTCCAGGGGTCAGCCATCCAGGTTTTCCGTTCCATGTAACCACCATGTTGGAGACGGATTTCCATTTGTTCCTTTAGATTTGCTTTGCTGGATATGGGGCTAGTACTGATGAACTCGATATCGATGGGCTGAACTTGCGAACCTTAGATTTATCTTGAACATCTCCTGCGCAAAAAGACAGAAGACCATATATGTACGAAATTAGTTTCATCTAGTATAAAACTAACGTTTTTCCTCACTCTCCAGGCAGAGCAACATTTTGGATTCTTGAGAACTTCAGTCTGAGGAATTAAATATGTTGTACACCAGAGTTCAATTTGCCTCTGTTGTGCGCCTTTCAGTTTCAGTAGCAGGCTGAAAGCTGGGTCCAGAAAGTCCCCCAACGGATTCATCACAGAACTGTCTGGTTGGCTCAAAACTCAACAGTTTCTTTTGAACATTACCTGAATGGTCCTCATTTTGTCAAAGTTTCATCTAAATAACACTTGTGCAGCGTCCTACTCTACAAATTTTGCATTGACTTTGTCAATTCCTGAATAAGATGCTTTATTGTAGTTATCAAGCTTTGCATGAAGCATATGTCCTCAATCGATGGATTCTTTTCTTTGTTGTTTTAATGTCGTTTCTGATCTTCCATATCTTGGCAGAAGCAGATTTCTTTTTAATTATGTTCATGGTAGTAACTAGTGTATTGACATATTTCTTGTTCCTGGTTATCCAAAGTGTCTTGGATTCTCGTTGTTGATTTCATTTAAAGCTTCATATATTCATCATAGTGCTATACTTGGTGATTTGTTTTTGTGCCAATGTTGTTTCTTCCCTCTATTGTTAGGGGATTATTGGCCTCTTCGTATAATGCTTCAGAACATTATCAATTGTAAGAGATAATGCATCATTAAAGGTTAAATTCTTAAGGTTGGCAAGCAGGCAAAGAATTACTTGCCTCATTGTTGGCAGTTTGCGTCCCTTGATTTCCTTGTCGTCGATACCAGGAGTGGTCCCTAATATCATTTGTATATATCGATCATTATGTCTAGTTTCCATTAGGGTACATTTACATTACATATTAATCAATAGTAATCTGAAAAAAATTAAAACTTAGTTAAATTACTAAAACAAGGTAAAATAAACATTCGTAAGATTTTATCACGAAAAATGTCTATTTTCACAGTATTAAAATTTCATGTCGCTTGTGCTAACTCATTTGTAATCGGATTGGAGAATAAATTCACAGCGATTGTTTTTAGGCCCAAACCCGGTACCAAAAATAAACTTGAACAGTCTGTCCACGACTCAATTTTGATTTTTTGGGCAGCTTGGGACACTAATAGTATAATATATTATTATAATTAGCATATATATAATTATATAATATATATATATATATATATTATTATATATATGAATATATATATATTATATTATAATATATATATATATATATATATATATATATATATATATAGATATTATATGTTATATATAAATATAGTATATATATATATAGAAGGTACGTATAAAATCGAAAATTTCATTCTCCGCGGAATTAAAATTCAATTCCCCGCCTCCTGCCAATTACTCTGCCGGTGCATCTCTAAAGATTATATATATAGTATATAGTATAATAATATATATATATATATATAAATAGGTATTAGTATATAGATATATATATATATATATATATATACTTATATTAGTATTATATTTATTTATATATATTAATAGTAATATATCGTGGGGCTCATCGTGTAAAGAGCGACAGTCCACGCAAGGGCCCGTGTTCGATCTCTAATCGGGTCAAAGTAGAGAATTACCAAAGAGTAGGTTCCCCTGGCCTAGATAGGGCTCTTTATGCCCGTGGATATGAACTTTACTTCTAATAAAAATATATATATAAATTATAGTATATATATATTATGATAGTATTATGATATAGATATATAATATAGTATATAGTATATATAATATATACTATATTTATATATATAATTAGTATATAATATAATACTTTATATATATATAGTATATTTAATATATAATAGTATATATATATAATATTATATTAATAATATATTATATGTCATAGATATAATATTATATATATATATATATATATATATATAATATATAAGGTTATTTATATATATATAATATATATAATATATATCATATGATATATTATATATATATATATATTATATATATATATATAGATATATATTATATAGTATATATATTATATATATAGTATATAATATATATATATATATTACTATATATATATTACTGAATGTATATGATTATATATATATAGTTATTATACTAATATAATATAATATATATGTATGTATGTATTGATAATAATATAAATATATATCAATATATTATAATAGGTATTTTATTATAGTATAGTATAGCATTATATAGTATAGTATAGTATAAATATATTATATAATATATATAATAATTATTATTATAGTATATATATAGGTATATATATATATATATATATGTATAATATTATAGTATATAATAATATATATGTGTATTTATGTGTGTATATATAATTATTAAGGTTATTAATATATATTAATATACTAATATATTAATATATTATATATATATATATATATTATATATATTCTATCTAAATAAATAATAATAATACTATATATATATTATATATATCGGTTAGAGGGGGGCCAGGGGGGCCATGCTCCCCCCCGAAGAATTTATTAGACTACTAAAACAATTTTCAAGCATCAATAATCTTGTTAATAATATAAAGTGCAGAGGTTAAGTTTTATTTTTATATAATTCGTCGCTTGTCAGGAACAAAATCTCGTAAGTCCTTTTTAGTTAAAAACTAAACTTGAAGCGAATCAAAGAATGCGAAACATTAATACAGCAAAAGTTCCTTCTTCCTATCCCACAGATTTAGAATATCCGACATTCATTGTGTAATAAGATTTTATGTTTGAAGAGTGAATTGGGGGAGAAGAGGTTTTTTAAATCCAATTAAAGAAATTATTTTTTCCTTGCATTTTGTCATAACGGAAACAGGTGTAATGTAAACCATATGAGAGAGAAAAAAATTATGATAACATTGTCACAAGGAAAGAGATCTCGAGATGCAACAATTTGAAGTAATTGTTAGTAAGAAGCGAATGGGGATTTATGGAAGTTGAAATGCATGCACAGCACAGATGCGTCCCCAAGAAAACAGAAGAGACGGACTAAGTTTTTTGTTTCGCTGTCACAATTTCAAAATTAATTTTTTTTTACCAAATGCGGGAATGGTGTTGCATACTGGCAATTTTACCCCTGTCTATACTGCTACAGTGGAAAGAAGCTTTTTCAAACATTAAGACTTCTGAAAACTACTTGAGAAAATTATTGGAGATAAAAGACTTACTGGACTTTCCCTAATGTTAACAATTGAATAATAAATATACAAAATCAAGAGATTATCTCGGACTTTGCTCATTCTCATGTCCGTCATATTTAAAATTTAAAACAATTTTAAATATGGTGATTTTAGTAATTTATGTAAATATTTGTGAAATGGGAAACATTAATCGTACAGGGTCCATCCACTTAATATACTATATTAGGGCTTAATAGTATATATATAATATATATATATAGTATACGTATATATAACCTCTGATAATATATGATAATTATGTAAATAATATATATAATTATAGTATTTATTATGTTATATATATTATATATTATATATATATTATATATATTATTTAATAATATGAAATATATAGAAAAACGATTTTTTTCTGGCCCCCCCCGAAAAAAAATTCTGGATACGCCACTCGTATATATAGATATTGATAATATTGATCATGATGATTGCATCAATCATTAATAGTCCCTATCTGTCGCACTGCAGGAAACATAAGCTCTTCATTCATCTAAAGTTCACAATTCTCTATATTCAGTTCATGGTTTGCCATGTGATTCCATCAATTGCCTTAATCTTCTTTACTCTGCCCAGGGGCATGTTAGGTGTCTTTGGTCCATTAGTTGTTTGGGTTAATAATTATGGCACCAATTCATACTATTTATTTAGTCCGTCTGTTTTCATTCGTTATCTATGCTACTGCGCCTTCCCATTTCATTTTGATTTCTTTAATCTGTTGTTATGAATACCTCTATCTTATCATTTCGTTAATCTAAGTATTCTTATATTCTATCCATACTGTGAAATTCCCAGCATGTATTCTCTCCATATTTTCTCTGGGTACATCGTAAATTTTTACAATTGATTTTAGCATTTAAGTGTCCTCGTTTTCGCTTTCCATTAGTCACATAAGCAGGAAGAACCACACATAAATTATACTCTTTTTCCTTTTTTCAAACAGTAGAGGCATTTTTTCTCCTGAAAATTTGACTTAATCTTCCCACTGAAAAAACACAATCCACAAGTTTCATTTCCTTCTTTTGAATTTCATTTTATTAGCCCTTCAACTTTGAAGATAATCATGCTGTCTTATTATACAACATATTACTCCACTTTTGTCCAGTGTTTTATTTTCCAATTTTATGGGCTTGGGATTTATAAACTTAATTAAAGCAAGTTTCTTGTGAATTTTTTGATGTATTCAGTTTTAAGGCCAACTCTTTGTTTTCGATATGCATAAATTTGTCAACCGTTGATTTTAGTTTTCCGAGAGATCTGAATAACACAAAGCTGTATCATATGTGTAAACCTAAGATGACGCACACATATTACAATAGTACCATTCTGAATATCATATGGTGAACCTAAGATGACATCACAAACTAGTATCGTTCAATAGTACCAATAGTACCAGCTATCAATTCTTCACTTACCAGTATATAGATCCCGGGACCCTCGCAGACCGGTATGCAGCGTGGTACAACTTGACCAAACAGATGAGCTAATAGATAGCTCGACTTTAACCTATGAAAAGTGCTCTATTCAATAGGAAAAAGGACCGCCTGTGGGCAGGAATGATCCTCAGCCGCGCATCTCCGCTCACACCTCTCGGGTCAAAGGCAACACAGGACCCTTGTAAGTGAGACCACGTCTGATCTGAGTACATTTTGGTTATAGATGTAAATACTGTTGAGTGTAGCAGCGGTAGATGACGCGGCTGAGGTATCTGTCCTGCCCAGGCGGTCCTGTAAATTCCTAATTGAATAGAGCACTCTTTCATAGGTTTTAAGTCGCGTATCTTTTAGCTCATCGTTTGATCAAGTGGTAACACGCCCTGGCATACCGTCTTGTGGAGGCCCCGGGATCAATCCTGGTAAAGGAAGAATCACTCTAAGGAGTTATTCTTATCTATACAAATTTTAACTGCGGTTTAATTGCAGTATTTACATATATTATATATATAGTAGTAAAATAATTATAATATATATATTATATATAATATATATATTATATATATATAATAAAATATTTAAATAATTATTATTATATATTATTAATATATATATTTATATATATATGACGGTAGATATATTATATATATTATATATATATTATATTATTTAATATTATGTTATTTTCATATAGTATAGTATATCATATACTATATATATATTATATTTATATGAATATTATTATAGTATATATATAGTATATATAGATATTTATATGATATATAATAGTATGATATATATAGTGATATGTAGATAATATTTATAGTAATATATATATATATATAGGAATATAGATATTGATATTATTTTATATATATATATATATTGATAAATATCATATATCGTATTATATAGTATTACTTAGGTTATTATATATATATATAATGTATATATATATAATATATATATGTTAATAACATAATAACGTGTTTACCATTATGACTTATGAAGCAAAAAATCTATAAGCACTTTAAAAGAAAACTATTATTCAAGAGAAAAGTTTAATAGATAATAATAGTAAAGATTAAAATCAATCGTCACTCTCTACAGAAAATAAAAATTCGTATATATTATATATTAATTACATCTATAATATACCAATATTTCATAAATTTTAATCAAATGAAAAAAAAAAAAAAATCTCTTCCGTTAAAAGTGTGCCGCGAACTGACACTAGAACAAAAATTTTCGTTTATCCGAGAATACAAGATTTAGTTGGTAGGACTTTTTTTTGCGTAAACTTTTAGGTTGTCCATAAATAAGATTTTTTTTTTATTTTAATTAAACAATTTTATATATATATATATTAAGTATATATATATATATAATATATAGTTATATAATATATATATTATAATAAATATATATAGTATATATATATAATATAGTCATATAATATATTCAGCTGGCGACTCCATTAGACAGTTTTACTAACTCGTTGCTTTCTCTCTCTCTGCTCTCTCGCATCTCGATCTCTCTCTTTCTCTCTCTTCTCTCTGTCTCGTTCTCCTCTCTCTCTATCTCTCTCTCTTCTCTCTTATATATATATAATATAGTATATATTATATATATAGTATAAATATTTTAATTATATATATCTTATATATAATATATTATAGTATATAGTATATATATATATAATATAGTACGGTAAAAAAAATAGTTTTTAAATATAAATAAAGTACTTAGTTCTCTCCTAGCTTTATACTTTAATTAAAATGGCAACATCAAAAGAGTAACTACCAGATGCAAAGACCAAACAATCATACGCAATTTTATAGGGCAAATTCCTCACGTACGCAATCTCCGCTTATTACGATTGGGCACTGAATAGTCGCCTATTTTCAATGGATTACAAATTAGGGCTATTACTGTAATAGCGAGATTTTTTTTGATTCGCTTTTTAACATAAACACTTTAATATTTAAGTTATGTAATATTTGCATTTCATTTGAAGCAGTTTTTGGCAAATAATAGCAGAGAATTTTATCGATAGCATTTATGATTAGTTTGTAAAGGATTGATCGTTTCACATAATGTTAACTCGTGCAAAGCACGAGTAGGCACGAGTGGTAAGGAATCGCCTCTGATATATTATTATACTATATAGTATTATTAGTATATATATATATATATTATTAATATATAATATTATATATTATATATATATATATAATATATAATTATTATAGTATATTATATAATATATTATAATTAAATATCAATTAAATTATATAATTAAAATAATTACAATACAGTAATAATATATATTTATATATATATATTATAAGATATTAATATATATATATATATTATATAGTTAGTATGATATATGATATATATAATGATATCCAGTATATATAATAGTATAGTAGTATATAAATATATTTATATAAATTAATAGTATATTATATATATATAATATATATACTATATATATCAAATATTAGATATATATAATTATATATATATAATATATAGGTATATATATATTATATATATATATAATATATTATATAAATATATCTAGTATATTGGTTTTACACACGGCCAAGTAGTGGGGCTCGAGCGACGGGGAACAGAGGAAGGGTGACCGTATTTTCCCTATACCGTAGGGAAGGGGAGAGAACCCAACGAGACCCTCCCCGACGGGAGGCGAAAATAGTCCATACCCTGTCATTCTGCCGGAGGCGAGAGACCCGTACTCCTGCAGTCTGTGGCGGTCTACCCTTTGGGATTCCCATTAAGTTTAAAAAAAAAAATTATAAACTAATTTATGATTTATGAATTTTGTTGAGTTCTGAATTGGTATTCATAAATAGTTCGTATATTATCTGGGCCCTCTTTAGTGCTCTTCCTTCCAGACGTATGCGCAGAATGGTAATGACTCAATATAAGAATTCTTCTTTGAAGCCGTACTATTTTGGCAATTTATTCTTTTAACCCTAAGAATACATTATGGTACATTTTATTTTCCTACATTAAATTTGCATACGTTTTAGAATGTGTTATGTTGGTATAATTAATACACGTTTTTCCAATATTTTTACGTACCTTTGACCACGTTCCTTCTATTGTGTTAGTATGAGCTCCAGTTTCTGGGTTAACGAAATTAATACTATGGAATTACAACCGTTAAATGATGTACATCTAGATCATTTTAAGTTATTATATATATATTATATAATACTATATATAGTATATATGTAGTTATATATAATATAAGTTATTATTTATATATAATTATAATAGTTTAGTTTATATATATATATATATATATAATAATAGTATATTTATGATTTAAAATTTATATAATAATATATATAATATATATATATATTTATATATAATGAGTAATTATATATATATATAACTATATTATGACTATATATATATGATAATAAATAATATTTTATATATATTTTTATAATTGATATATATATATATATAGTTATATATATATATATATATATAATGGTATATATATATATATTTATATATATAATATATATTATATATATTATATATATTATATATATATATATATATATATATTAGTATATATTATAATATAATATATATATATATATATATATATATAATTATATATATATATATATTATTTCTTAATGCTAATAAAAATTTCGCATCTTTAATAGTATTTAAATTAATGAAGTGATGTATTGAGAGAATATATTGTGTGTTTTTATAGTATGCGTGGCATGTTGAGTTTGTGTCGGAGCTGGTGTTTGTTATTCCCTGGGGTTTTCACTTTTATTCAATAAGAACACAGATATTAAACATGATTTTATTGAACAAAATATAAAGAATACTATTTATTTACGAAGTTTTTATTAGTTAGTGTCCATTACTCTTAACTTATTCATTTAGCTTTCAGTGGAAAATGCCTTCCACCTCGACACCCCCGAGAAGAGATGGAATGGCATTCACGAAAGCTTGGAACTAAGTTAAGAGAATGGGCACTAAACTAATAAAACTGTCGTGAATAAATAGTAATTCTTTATATTTTGTTCATA
>JABUQX010044566.1:15000-27018 GCA_015478945.1 Trachelipus rathkii
AGATGTGCAGAAATAGTGGTGTACGCGTGAAGAAGATGGATGCGAAATTAGTTACACAGCAGGTTCGCAGACAAACGGTCTCGTACATCTTAGAAAATCGCTTGAGAGAGGAGAACTGATGCCTTAGCATGAGGATCGTAAAACATCCGCATCGGCATTTCGGTTCTATTAGCATTTGGATATAAGAGATGTTTCAATGTTCCTCGCTGGTCCTCTGGTGCAAGGATCCAATCTAATAAGACACATACCAAAGACAGGAATTGTGAAAGTGTCCAAAACAGGAAAACTACAACTGCGGCGAGAATTAAGAAGGAGTTTGGGAACAAAACTTAAAACATCAAGTGTTACTCGCTGGAACTCCTATACGATTCTATAAAAGACCTGCTTAAAACCTTGATGGTCGCAACACAAATCAACCACATTTGTATGGAGCAAAAGTCATTGCATTGCCAGTCTTTAATAAAATGATAAGGAGAGAGTAATTGCGGAGGCACATGAAATAGGATGTGTATATGCTGTTAGACTTAGGAGTATTTGCAGGAGAGAAGAATGCATACGCGGAGTCTAATGGCTCTCTCCTCACAGGACAAGAATCGGAGGAATGCAGGCGAGGATGTGGAAAAAGTTTAACTACGCCAAAAACTTAGTACAAACGTACTTGCTAAAGGCAACCAAAGTCAAATTGAATAAGGAAGAAGAATGGCTTTTGAACCGAGGTTCGCAGTATCTTGATGATTTTTATTTGCTTTTGCAACAGTCCTGCTCTCACTTCAAACTCGGAGTGGTATACGTAGGTTATGAGGGAATTACCAAGTGCCAAGACAGATTACTGAGAGGAAATAAAGGGGTAATATTGCATCGAATCGTTACTGCGCTTCACTTAAGGCATGAAGGTGATGGACTGAGCTCCTGAAAGTGGACCTTTATGGGCTAGTTATTTTTACAATTTTGGAAACAATTACTTTATATGATATAGTAATAGTATATTATATATTATATACTATATATTATTTATTATATATAATATATAATTATATATATATATATATATATATATTATTATATATATATAGTATATCTATATTACTATATATAATTTAACAAGAGATGCTTAAGTTCTAATATTAATATACCTATATTAAAGATCTATAGTATATATATTATATGCTATGACTATATACATAAATTTTAGAGATGTACGTTATTATATAATAAATATATATATAATTTATATATATATATATATATATATATAATTAACAAGAGATTTGCTTACAAGTGTTTTATATAATATATAATTGTATATATATATATATATATAGTATATATGTATAATATAATATATATATATATTAATATATATAATATATATATATATATATATAATTTTATTACATAAATATATATATATAATATTTTATATATATATATATATATATATATATATATAATAGTATATTATATAATTATACATATATATATATTATATATATATATATATAATATATTATATATATTATATTATATTATTAATATTATAGTTATATATATTATTATATTATAGTAATATATAAATATATTTATATATTATATGTATATATTATATATTATATGATATATATATAATATCTATATATTATATATGTATATATTTATATAGGTATAATATATATATCTATATATATATATATATATATAAATATATATATTAATACTTGAGTTTTTCTTATAAAACGTTTTCCTTATCTAAAACGTTTTCTATTGTTGATTCCATGATTAACTATATAATATTTAAAAGTCCTATTTTCCTTCCATTATGCTTAAGTATTTTAGTCGTTTATTCTTTAAGTTTTGATTTGAATGAACTAGTCTTTTCTGAATACGATTTATTATTATATAGTATATCATTATAAACATTATTATAAAATAATTTAATAAACATTTTGTACTGCCTTAAATTTCACTGAACCATGTCGCCATTCGATTTGGCATGATATGCTGCCATCTTTTAATGGGTTAAAGCGTTATTTAATAGAGGTTATTCTTACCTCTTTCGTTTTAATTATTGCATAATCTTTTTATAATTTATGTAAAAATTTATTTTTGACCAACTTTCGGAAAAAATAAGAGAATTTTATCGTAACATTATGAAATTTGTAAAAATAGATCGTTTCTATAATGTTAACTCGTGTTGAGCACGAGTAGCATGATTTTTTTTTTTTTTTTTTTGACACCTTCACCACCAAGTCCAGAGCCATAGCACTCAAATCCAATCCTCTTGCCAGTTCATTTTTTTTTTTTTTTTTTTTTTTTTTTTTTTTTTTTTTTTTTTGTGTCCCTCTTCTTCAATTTCTTTCTTCTGAATATTCTCTTTTCTTTTTATCCATTCTGCTTTTCAATGCGGCCGCATCGAACCGCAGTCACTCATATTGTATACATATAGGAATCGCCCTGATAAATATATATATATTATACTATATATATATATATATATATATATATATATAGATATATATTATAATTATATATATATTATATATTAATATATTATAGACCTATATACATATATAGAAGTATTAACTCAAATCTGTATACTATTCACTTTATATACATAAAATATTTAATAATATATAAGTTATATATATAATATATATTACTTATATATATATATAATATATATATATATATATTATATATATATATATATATGTATATATATATATGGTCAGCATCCCGAAAAGGCCAGGCATGTTAACTAAAAAACTATAACAAGGTTACACGAAAATAAATATCATTTATTAATCAGGAGAATTTTTAACCCGGAAATTAAAAAAAAAAATGTTAAACAAAAAACGCTTTTTAAAAATTAAAATTGTTAAAAATTGTTGAAAAATTACTGTTTTTTGATAAATCAAAAATGCGGCTTACTCCCGAGTATGCACGGAAAGTTGCCAAATGTTGAATTTTTTTTTTTAAAACGGAAGAATACCCACGAGTAAACAAGAACGATAGATAAAGTCGGGGTTTCTCAGCCTACCGGGGGACGACGGGTGGACTTCGTCTCCCTCTGACCACCGTCCGGTCCAAACCCGATAGAAGCTCTAATAAGAAACATCTTATATTTCTCCAAAAAACGGTATTTGGCAAATTTTGCTCTCGAGACTAATGCAGTTTCAAGGCAATACAGAAGTTGCCTATTTCAAGTCTAAGATATTACTAAATTTAAGGAGTTATTAATAAATATTTTTAGAAATTTAAAAATAAAATTTTCCCCCTTTAGGTTAATTTCCTCGATGGAATTACTTCCTGAAATCAAAAATGTTATTTAATTTCCTGTAGATGTTATAGGTTTCTAGTTACATGCCTGAACTCTTCGGGATGCTGGCCATATAACTATATTATTATCATATAATATTATTTATGTAAATCTAGATTATAATATTATATTATTAATTATATAGTATAATATATATATATAATATCTATATAATTTTATAATATATATATATATATATAGTATGATATATATATATAGTATTATATTATTATATAGTATTATATATATATATATATTAATTATTAATTATATATATAATATATATATTTATATCATATATATATATTATATTAGTATTATATATTAATATTATATTATACATATTACTTACAGCTAGTATTATAATAGTATTATACTATATAATATAATATAATTAATATGATATATAATATATCGAAATATAGTATATATTTATATATATGGATATATATATATATTATTATATTGTTGTGAAAGTATATATATATTTATTATAATATAATATATATAGTAGTATATATATATAGTATATACATGTTTTTATATTGCAGAAATTCTGGAAAAATGATCAGTTTTTAGATTTTGTTGGAGATTGTGCAATTCGGCACGCTAGAAGGAACTCTTGTGGAAAGAGATTCTAATTCGTGTCTTAACGTTTACAAAATTTTTGGAACTCCATCACGTTGCTTATAAGTTAACTTTAACATCACAGTCAACGAAGACATTTATATACTAGAGACGGTTTTTACCTCTGATTTCTCTCAACCTTTTTAAAATTCAATACATTAGGATTTTTTCGTCGAAGCTGGTGTTCCCGTAATGGTGAATTGTTCGAAATACCTTGCTAGAATATAAAAAATGGACTGGTTTGTTAATTGAACCTAATCAAGCGAGTTGTAAGGTCCTACGAACCAAACACAGAAGAGCTTGGACTTCTTGTTCTTGTATTTCACCAAAAAATATAGAAGAACATCTGTTTTTTAGTCTCAGGTCTTCTCTCTTTCATCTCTCTTTGGGCTTAGGTCTTCTCTCTTTCAAGATTCCTACCTATGACGATAAAATTCCAAAATTCCGCTACATTCACTCTACATCTAGCGTTAATGCTTATTCCCAATTATACTATTTAACTAGCACTTTAATGTACAGTCAATATGATTATTATTTTTAGAACACACAAGGTGGTGGACAGAATTTTTAATTATCATTCTTCGATAAAAGTAAAAGTCGAATTATTTTCATTGAATATATAAAAAGGACCTTTTCCAAACAAACAGATATTGAGCTCTGTTTTCATACCTAGATCAAAAAAGTTTTGAACTTATTGCAGTATGGTGAAGATTCAGGAGATCTATATATTCAAAAATACAAAATTTTTTGACTAATAAGGATTGTTCTTGGTATCATCAATTCGTAATTATATATATATAATATATTATATATATATTATATATTATTTATATATATATTATATATATATATACTATATATATATATATTATTATATATATAACTTATTATATTATATATATATATTTCTATATATATATATATATTGTATATATAATATATATATATATATAATATATATATATATACTATATATTTATTAATATATATATATATATATATATATATATATATTATTATTATATATTTATATATATTAATATATATATATATATATATATATATAATAATTAATATATTATATATAATTAATATAATAAATTAAATATTATATAATATATATAAATTAAACCTGAGTTCTACAAATAATCCACCAAATTTATGGAAGAAAACCAAACCAAAATTATGTCAAAGGCTGACATAACCTAAAACACAGTGTTTCAAAGTTTCAAAGCCATAGAAATAGGCATAATAGATTAGAAGAGTTTTTTCGGCTTTGCACAAGTAGAGTTTATATAAGAATGCATTCAGATAAGTTTGTGTACAAAAAGTTCAACGAGAGGTGGAAATTGATTCTTTTAAAATTAGAGGATGCGAAATGATGAGTTAGAGAGAAAGTGTCCATGTAATGCAATGGTATATGGAGAATGTTGCACAGTTCAATTGTAAAAAAAAAAATTGGAGTGAGATAGGGAAAGCAGGAGACTTGATAAGTCGAAAAGACTTAGACTCAACCTTTTCAAGCATTGCTATACGTCATGAACTATCATGCATATTCATTGTACTACAATGTTATGGATAAGCAACACCATTGTTAATGCATCAACTAGAGGTGGTATGAAAATTCCTGGTGCAAGGGGACTCAATTTAGAAGCATATTTAATGAAAGATATAATTTGATACGAGTACCTCCAAGAAAGATAGCTAGGAAAGGAAATACGAAGAATATTAAGAACAGAAGAAAGATTGTGTTGAGTGTTTGCAAGGAAGGTGTTGCAGTTGTGCAAAAGATTATGTTGAGTAGATAGATGGAGGAATTGAATTCTTGAGGCAATGGAAACAACCATGTTTTCCTTTTCCTGATTTTTACTTTGAAAAGGATCAGAGTTCATTTGCTCCAAGCCAAAATCACATTCCTAGCTTCATCTCTCTGCTTTAGCAATGGATATTTTCATAATAAAAGCAGTAGTAAATTTTAAAGTATTTGACATAAGAATAGGTTGAATACGAATTGACAAATAAGAGAGGATTAATGAAAAAGAAGATTAAGATTTGAATATAAAGCAGAGCCTTGAGAAACGCTCTAAGGATAGTAATTAACGATGGTCCTTTACAACTACAGCTATATCAACACTGGAAAGAAATCAGGAAATTCGTGGAGAGGATGATAAATACAGAAGAAGGAAAGTTTTGGAATCAAGACTTTGTGGCAGACTCTACAGATATTTTTCGATATGTCTATCGACATTGCCAAAGATTATTAACCAAATGCAGTAAAGCTAAGAAAAAACTTCCGAAAGAAGTCATACTTGTGATCTGATATGACCATCTGAGATAATATTAGAAGATGTAAAATGGTTCCAAATCTTAATTATAGATTAGAAAACTTTGAAAGAATAGTTGTTAAGATAGATGATTGAGAGGACTTTCCCTTCTTCTAAATAAGTTGAATGAGCACAGACTTCCAGTATAAAGGAACAGTTGAAGTTTAAAGGCAGAGACGCAATGATTTACCAAGGCAGGATGCAAGTCTGGAAGCAAAGGTTTTGAGAACCAAAAGAAGAATGCAGTCAGAACCACATTCCAACTTAGTGTTATTCTCAGTGAGAGCTGGAAAAACATCTTTAGAAGAAATAGCAATTCAAGGGATAAATTGGATTGAGGGGGCTGTAGAAGGAGCATAGCTCCAGAATCGTTTAATTATGGAAAAAGCTTGAGAGAAGAGTTCATTTTTTAACAGAAGTTAAGACAGTAGTGGTGCAGTAAGAAGAAACGAGATGTGGGGAAGTAGGAAATACCTATTTGGAGTTTGCAATTTTTACAAAATGATAGTTTGATTTTAGTCATCCTAGTGCAAAGATGTATTGGTGAAATATCAGATGCTTGTGTTTCTTTGAGTTACAGAATGCTGTAATATTTAGTTTTATATATTGCCTTAATAAACCTAATGTTTAGATGATTTTAATGTTTAAATAATTGTGAAAGAAATCTAATGTTTTTAATAAAAATGTGATTTAACTTTTTAAAATAATATTTGCTTGTAGTGTTTTAATATTTGCTGTTTATAATCGTCGTTTAAGTGTTTGGCTTTATTCTTTTCCTTGCTTAGTATAAGTTATAGTTAACTGCAGAAAAAATGGGTGTTAAATGTTCTCTTCAGGACTTTTACAATGAATAGGGGTTTTTTAAGTTACACTTATATTTATATCAGGAACTATAGTACGCTTTTTAAGAAAAATGTAATTATCAAATTTTAGCATTAGCGATATTTATTTACTTTTTATTTAACAATTAGGACTGAGATATATTTTTGTTTAGTTTTAATTTTACGAGTAGGCATAAGAATCTTAAGTTTTAGTTCGGGCACTCCTTAGTGCTGGTTTAGCTCTTTTGATTGTTATTAGCATAATATGTATTGATTGTCTTGATAATATCGCGGCTTACAACCGTGGTTATTTTATATACCTTGTTTGTGTTTACAAATATTTTAGAAACTGCTGAAACACCTCCTTATTTACACCCTAGACACAACTTCTTTTCCTTCTCAGACGACACAGATAGCCAAAATTTATTACTTGCAATTATTTATAATCTGACTATAAACTTATTCACTAAATTACCGTCCTAAGGGTGGGACTATGTGTTACTTAACATTAACATTCCAAACGTTCCTCAATATTAATGAATTTCCTAATATTCGCATAAATGTACTATGCTTCAATCTGTCGCTCCTACTATACATATAATCTTGTGTCCCGGCTACTGTTCTTCCTCAAAGAACAAATATTTTCAGCTTTTTGAGATTCTCATAACTTCTCCACAAGAGCTGTTACAACCTTCTCATTCCAAATCTAAATCCTCATTTTAGGAGGCGATATCAATTTTAGGCTTGGGTATTCGGAGGAAAAAATTGTAAGTATTTAAATTTGGGCAGCATATTTTCTAATTTTCTTTAAAACTGCGTCAAATGAATGTGGAAACTTTTCCAGGGTTCCATTAACAAATTGAGTTGCTAGGTAAGGTTTATTCTTTATTTTCATTTGATAAAAAAATCGAAAATTTTAACATTTGTCTATAGAGGCAAAGCATCTTGTCGAAATGGCTTGAAAACGCATGAATTACAACTAGACAAAAAATATTTCGTGAAAATCATTGATGGGATTCTCGCTATCTGTTACGGATTCCTAGTCCGAATCCTAGGTAGGCATTGCTAACGAGAAGTCTCAATTCGCTAGAATAGGGCTAATGCGTGAGGTGTGAACTTCTAAAAAAAAAAAAGAAAAAGAAAACGGATCACTATTGAAAAAGAAAATATTCGTCAAGTCATGAAAAAATCATGGATAATTATTTTTATTAATTCATTTGCAGCATTATATGAAATTTTGAGGCGTTCAACACCCACTAGTTACAACATATTATTTAGTAAATATTTTGCTTAACGCAACATTACCTCGGCAGCTGTATGATATAGGAAAAAAATTAATTATTTTATCTTTAACAAGCGAAGAATTGCAAACGAGTCTAGGTTATGCAAAAACTTTATCTATGTAAATATACTATGACTTGGATAAATTTTAATTATTGATATTGATATATTATAAAAAATATATCTTTGATTTCTTATTTATTTCTACTGTAATTTCTAATAATTTAATGAAACTGGCGCGAAAAAATGATTTTTTTTCTATGGTTGAATAATCCTGAACCTAACCTACTTAACCTCACCTAACTACACTACCTAACTATCTAACTAACACCTTAACCACATAGACTAACTGTAAGCCTAACCTAGAGCCTACTAAAGAGAAGGGGTCTTCATACTATACATGAACAAATGTGAAATTTATCAGATATTTTTAAATACAAATATAGAAAAAAACTTAAACGAACTTAAATAATGATTGGGAAACGGCGTTTAAACCATAAAAAGTTTCAAATATTAGATTTTTATTTCCATCAGTTTAAATCATAATTAAAAAAAAAAAATTCAAATTTCCAATTATTACGACTTTTCATATGCAATACCCGCCAAAATTCGAAATTTAAAAGTGATTTCATGTACATAAGCAGTGACAGGTTTGAGTCTTCTCATAATATTCGAAGGGGGTAAAGCGAACCTAGTCACAATTCCTGATTTACCAACCAAATTTTAATACACTGAAATAATACTGCTTCACTACTAGTCCTTCTTCTATAAATACTAATATCTTTGCTCTACTTGTAATCTGACAACTATACTTTCTTCTGCTATTATTTATAAAAGCTCCACAATTGACCATCCGTTTTATGTTACTGGTTAACGACTATAGAACTCGATTCTCGAAAAGCAAGGGCATTGTTCGAAGCTCAAAGAAAATTATCTTTTTCTTTGTCTTCAATTATATCTTGTATTCCTTATTATATATAATATATAATTATTATCTTTTATACATACTATATATATAATTATATATATAGTATATATATATATACTATTATATATCATATTATTATAACTATAATATAAGATTATATACATACATATATATAAATATATAATATATATATATTTATCAATACATTAATTTATATATTAATAATATTACTATATATATAATAAGTATATTATATATAATCTATATATATTTATATATAATAATATAATTTAAAATATAAATAATTAATAATATAGACAAATTATGAATATATCAGTATATTCATATCGATATATACATATATAAAATTATATTTCAATAATAAGTACTTAATAAAATAAATAAAAAATAAGATTTAAATATTTATTATATATATTTTATTCTATATTATATATTACTATATTATGTTTAAAGACAGAATAACGAAGTTAAATAAGAAAATTATAAAAAATTAAAATTTACAGTAACTTAAAAAATACTTTTTATATTCTGTAGAATTATTTTTGTAATTTATTTTTTAATGTATAATTTTTAATACGATTGTACTTATATGAAAGTTTTCGTTATTTTTATAATTAATTTTTTTTTTTAACATTTGTTTCCTACATTGAAAAACTAAATTTTTTTTTTACAATTTTCCATACGTTTCGCAGTATTATTTCTTTTTTTGTTAACAATTTTGTTGGCAATTATTATTATTATTAATTATTATTAATTATTTTATTTATATATTTATATATATATATATTATTATATATTTAATATTATATATATATATTATATATAATATATATATATATATTTTATATATTTATCAAATGGTCTTAAGTGGGTTTGAACCCTACCCTTGAGATGGTACTTCAGAGTGTTACCTCGAGACCACGAATATTGGCTAAAGGAAACCCATCATTTTAACCTCTGAAAGCTTAGCTTGCCACAAGAGGAGCGAGGCGTGTCTTGGCGGTAACTCCGACGGGCCATCCCCGCCAACACTCGGGTCCGGGGCAACACTGGGTAATTTTTTATCCGGACATTATAAGATATTCAAAGATATTTGTGCATAAAGCAAACAATTATATTGTATATTTCAATGGTCCTAAGTGGGTTGAACCTTACCTTAGAGCTGGTATTGCAGATGTTCCTCGGTCCACAGATTGGCTTAAAGAAAGAGGACGGCGTCGGAGGTTAGGTGTCCAAGACACCCTTCGCTCCTCTTGGGAAGCTTAAGCTTTCAGGGTAAATGATGGGTTCTTTTAGCAATCGTGTCTCGAGGTAAACTCTGGATACCATCTCAAGGTAGGGTTTTCGCAAACCCACTTAAGGACGGCATATTGAAATATACAAATATTGTATGCGTTTATTTGCAACAAATATCTTTATATATTATAATATATATATATAATATATATAATATATAATTATAATATAATATATTATTCTATTTATTAATATATTATATATATATTATTTATTTTATATTATTATATATAGTATATATATATAATCTTTATATATAATATATATATATTTATATATATATATATATATATATTATTATATATTATATATTATATATATTATATTATATATAATGTGTGTTTTCTTTAGTCAGTTCCGTTATCGTTACTCCGTTAATCGGAAAAAGTAGTTCCGTTATCGGTATTCGATTTACTTTGAAAGGAAAAGTAATGAAGTGCCATTACACCGTTACTTTTAGCTTTTGAACTATTGGATTATATCGCGGTATCTTAAGTACATTTAAAATGGTTTTGGTGTTTATTAAATTATTCAAAATTATATATATTATTAAAAAACAATAACGATGTAAAACCATTTGCGCTTTAAGACTTGGTCTCCTTATAGCATCCCCACGATTAAATTTTACAACATCCACCTTACCTTTATTTTCACGAAATCCAACTTTCCTAAAACACTCTACATCATCCGTTCTCCCTTAAAATTAACATATAGTATATAAAATATTAATAAACTCAGACACTATTTCAGCTGCTTACATTAACGGTAACTTCCAACCAAGGACTTGTCCTCACTCACACCACAGCTAACATACTAGCGTTCCTTCAAACATCTCCTTATTACACCACGGCCAAATCTCTCTGCGAATCTCTCAAACTCTCTCAGATTCGCCCCACAACCAAATCATCCCGAATATAATGGCAGGGCAACACATCGCTCATCTTCTTTCTCCATCATCTATAACACATCCTGCCACCCCACTTAATTCTTTAACCCATCATATAAATTGAATAAACCAAGAAGAACATAGCATCCTTGCCTCCTCCACTATTATATTAAGCAATCACTTTTACTCCATTTATTACTTATACACGACTTCAACATCGTAACCACAACTTTTGATTCCATTCGAAGCATTTCAATACCACATGATCAACTAACACCGTGCCATAGAGCATTCCCTATTAATCAATCATACGTATGTTTGCATCCAGAAAAACTTAAATCAATTTATTCTTCTTTTTCAAAAATCTTTTTCAACAATTTGTTCAAATGTAAGAGAGTAGGACCAAAATAATTGCAAGACAGCTCTTTTACCTGCCTGACCTTTCTATAACGTGACATTACATTTTTGGGCTTGATCCTTTTTGGCCTTGACTTTTTTGGCCTTCGTGTTCTTTGAAC
>JABUQX010044567.1:2500-15883 GCA_015478945.1 Trachelipus rathkii
ATATATATATATATATATATATATATATATATATCATTGGAATTGCAGTGCTTCTGGGAATCTTAGCAAATAAACATCAAAGCAAGCGATAATAAATTCATTTTTAAGTTAACATTTCGGAATGAAAACTCAATTGGATGAAAATTAAACAATAGATCATTTGTTAAGAAATTGACAATTCTATAAAACTGAAAGAATAAACTATTGATAGAATTTATAATATTTAAACTTTTTATTTAAGTGTTTACCAAAGCGTGATCGAACCATTGCATACTAAAGAATGTTCAAATATCTTATAAAAAAGAAGTTGGGGAGGGAGGTGAAACAGTTTGTATGCTACGATTCAAAGGGGAGGCTAAAGGCTTCAGACATAAGATTTCAAAAAATCAAGATGCTCTTTTACTTTTCTATATCTAAAAATTTCAGGTTTTCAATCTATTCATTCAGAAAAAACATTCTAGAAGGATATTCTTGGTTTATTAATAATAATAATAATAATTAGAGAGTAGGCCCTAAGAGTCAAGGAAGTTGTTTAATAAAGAGAGGGAAAGTTTAGGGGATATATATATATATATATATATATATATATATATATACCACTCTTTCTCATATATATATATATATATATATATATATATATATATATATATATATATATATATATATAACTCTTTATATATATATATATATAATATACATATATATATATATATATATATATATATATATATATATATATATATATAACTATATATATATATATATATATATATATATATTATTAAGGGCCGGAACGTAAAAAAAAAATTCGATTTCGTTTTTGCCCTAGTGCGGAAAAGTTGGGTACTAGTGGGTAGGTCATGTGTGCAAAGTTTCAAGAAAAACAAAAAATATCTTCCGTCTCCATTTCGTTCTTGATTTTTAGCAGATTTTTAACATATAGTTAATAATGTGTATTTCGACTGTTTTGTACTCAGCTTCTCATTTTATTCGTAAAATGCAGAAGTAACAAAACCTGGAACTCACCATAGCTGCATTGCGAGTTCCACCCGTGCCCACCCATCCACCCAACCATATGGGCACTATCTCCCTTGCCCTTGCAGTTATTCCGGTTTTACTCGGTACTCGCGTTTGGTTTCAAATGAAGGCATAGCTTTTCTCGACTCTGTTCTGCTTCTAACTAAACCGTCACGCTTATTTTCTCCACACACAGCCATAGAAACTTCTGTTACTAGTTTCACGAAACGTTCAACACTTTGGGTGTGGCAGGAAAATTTTAGGCTTCCCAGGTGTTGAGCTACAGACTCTCCATCTCCACTGAAAATCAAATTTCTCAAATCATCTTCTGTTAAGTGAGATGTTATTGGAGGTTCCGTCAATTTACATTTCTCCCAATCAATAAGATCTATATATGAAACAGCCTCGAAGTTGAGCAGGGGAATGTTGTAGTGTCTGATCCCTTTCTTTTTTTCATTCTTGCTTGCAAAATCCTTCGTAGTCCAATTTCTCGAATGGCCTGTCTGTCGTCTGTAATCATTGACAGGATTATTGCCTCCGGGTGGCCGAAATAGCCGTTTCTCTGGATAATGGGATCGACCACAGTCTTTAATTCTTTTTTAAGATAGCGCGAGATGTTTATTGCCTTCCACAAATTTCGTGGACCATCCGTGCAATATTGATTTAATTTTATTGTAAACCACATTGGTGCGTACACTCTTATGACGAACTCTGCCAGAGTTTGAAGTTGGTTTGAAGGATCTGAAGAGCTAATGTATAAACGCATAATGCGATTTGAGGTTGTTAGCCAACGTGCATGAGACATTTTCCCAGGTTGCCTTTGTGACAAACCTGATGAGCAGTTTCCATTTGTGACAGCTTGACAAATATCCCAAAGGTATCGTTGGTCTGTGCTAAGTTCTGTCGATTTTCGGAAATTCGCTGGAAATGGCTACAAATCTAACAACTGGGAGGTTCTCACAATTTGCAATTAATCTCCCAATTGGTCCAGAAAATGCATTAGGCCCTGTTGGTTCGGTTTTTCGTCATCTCGTGTTTTCTGCTAGTCTATTCTGCAAGGAATGACCTGCATGGCTCAGAAACATTGTTGTCGGATGGTCGTGCTTTGGCAACTGGTGGTGCATCGGTGTTGGCGTGTACAGCTCTGGGGAGACGACGTTAAACCTATGTTGGTTTACGGTTTATGTGAGTTTCGGTGGGTGGGCCATTCGTGGGTCTGGCTTGTCTTCAAAACGGGGGTCTAATTTATGTGCTGTATTTGTGCTTGCCTTTTATGCGCGTATTTAATGACTCATTATCTATTTGTCCACGGGCCATCGTACCTGGTTCTAGTTTTGGCTCTAGCTGCCTGGTCTTTCGTTGGTTGAGTCTTGATTTTGGGGGGGACGTCTTCAATTTGTTGGTGCTTATTCTTTCTTCCATTGCGAATTGTGCTGAGACATTCATATGTGGCAGAGATCGCTCAAAAGCCGATGATAGAGGTTGGTGCTAATGAATGTTTCAAAGGTATTGTGCTTCCTGGTCTCTTAATCATTGTAGAAGTGTTTCTTCGCAGGACCGAATTGGAGCCTAGATAGAGGTAGCAGATTGGAGAAACGTTTATTTTACGGGCCTCAATCTTCTGTCTCTTTCTGTTTTCTTGGTCGGCTCAGTTTCCTCAATGGCTTTCAGTTGTTTTTAAATCAACTGTGCCTATGGACATTTGCCTAAGTGTTCGTTGGTCTATAAGAAAGATCTTTTTCCATTTGCAGGTTTGATCCTTTTTATGGCATCCCTGGGTCAAAGAGGCTTTTTCAAAAGTTATTAACACACTTCCATGAAAGAAATGTCGAACATTCTGGCGAGTCTATCTGGATTTTAAGGCTTCGTTTCTAAAGTTGGGGGCTGTGATAATGTTTTCCAATTCCAAATATTTCTTTATTTCTTGTAACACTTGTTTCGTTGTATGTGGGGATCATCTGTACTTACCACTCATTAGGCGCGAAATAAAAGTGAAGAGAGGCTGTCATGAACAATTTCTTAGATTTTTTCTGGCCCGGCTTATACGCGACATCTGATAACCACTTGGATTGACGTTCGTAGTAGAGGGCCATATTGGAACCGCTGTATATCATATATATATATCAAAACCCACCTGCGACCTTGTTTTTGACGCGCGACCTTTTTTGGGCCCTTGACCTTTTTGGGGCCTTGACCTTTTTTGCGGCAACACCAAATTTTTTGAAGAAACCGATTTTTTGGCAACCAAATTTTTTGGCAACCCTAATTTTTTGGCAAAAACCCTAATTTTTGGCAACCTAATTTTTTGGCAACCCTAATTTTTGGCAACCCTTCGAAGAAGGGTTGCGGCCAAAGGGTTGGGCAGCAACACGTTGTTAGCGTACCCTACCCTAGATTTTTTCGAGTCACCCTGGTTGGTCTTTTGCCATGGTCAATTTTGGGCCCAGCGGTATTTTTTTTGGTCCTTCCCCTTTAGGGACTTAGCCTCTTTTTTGATGTCTTAACCTTGTTTGACCATGATACTTATCGCTTTGACCTTGCCAGATAGCCATGGGTCAATTTTTGGCGGCAACGCCAATTTTTGGGCCCACTCGTGTCGGCCACCCGCTCACATCATATTTCGTTCCTAACTTGAACGCATGCTATGGATATATCCTAACTTGAACACCTACACACACACACACACACACGACATAACACACACACACACACACAGCACACACACACACACACACACACTTATACATACATTCACTATGGACACTGTACGAGTCACACCATAGATTTACTTGCAGCTTACGATTTACACTTATACACACGTACAAAACACGACCAATCCTTTGGTCTTTCATGGGTCAATTTTGACGCCGACCCTAATTTTTGGCATCCCTAATTTTTCGGCAGACCTAATTTTGACCAACCCTTTGGTCTCCCAGGGTGCAATTTTGAAAGCCCAAATTTTTCGGTCAAAGCCCTTTTGTATTACTGCACGGTACACATTTTGATGGCCTCACGTTCTTTGATGCTCCAATTTTTCTTGATTTTTGCCCCAACCTTTGATGCCTCACTTAATGGCCCAGCTTTGATGCGCTCACCTTTTGTTGATGGTCAACTTGGATGGCTCAACTTTTATGGCTCAACTTTGATGGTGTCATCTTTGATGGTACCTATATTGTTGGTTCAGCTTTGATGACTCAGCTTTATTGATGGTTCAACTTACTGATGGTTCCGCAATTCAGCCGTAAGGGAGTTAAATCCTAGGGTATGTTCTATTAGGTTTTCCGCATGGAGTAATTAGATGAGTGCCAGGTGAGTGCGAGGTGAGTGCCAAGTAAGTGAGTGCCAATGAGGGCCAAGTGAGTGCCAATGAGTGGCAAGTGAGTGCCAATGAGGGCCAAGTGAGTGCCACATAGTGGCCGAACTGAGTGCCACTTTTTTCAAGCCTTTTCTGGCCTCCCCTGAGCCTAGAATAGCCTAATATGGGTGTCTACCGCCTACGGTAATAAGGTATGAGGAATGCGATTGGTGTATAATACAATCTGTGTGGCTAAGAATGGCTTCCTGCATGAGTTAGTATTTTTATAAAGCTTATTATAACACGATAGAATATATATATATATATATATTATATATATATATATATTATATATATATATATATATATATATTTATATATACTATCTAAACGAGCTACACATTGAGAACAGTGACTGTCGCAAAGCGTTTCAGAGTCAGTCGCAAGGTGAGCCCGTCGCGAAACCATTCAGCCGCGTGCGGCGCCGCAGGCGGCAATATTAACCTTGGCCGCCTGCGTGCGCCCGCAGGCGTCAATATTTCCGCGTAACGCCGCCGCGTGGCTCCCGGTATGCGCAATATTCCCGGCGTAACCGCCGCGTCGTGCGTCCGCAGACGCAATATTCCCGCGCAAACGAAAAAATATGATATCAATGTAAACTATTCCAAAGAATTTCTTTTCAAAATACATCTATGGAGTCATTCATTTTTACCTACAATCTGTAAGCGAACATTTTATTAAAACATTACGTAGGCCATACCTTAAAGAGTCATCCGTAAATCAAATAGAGGTGTTACTAACCACCTAGGGGATTAGTATGCTTTTGTTTTTACTGCTTTACTGGGCTTTAACTCACTGCTTTACTGGTTTAACTCATATACACTTAACAATAGCCTGTAAAGCAGTAAAATCAGTAAATCAATAAGAAGGTTTTACCTAACACCTAGGGGATTAGTAATGGCTTTTGTTTTACTGCTTTAGCTGCTTTAACTCACATGTTTTTAACTGTTTTATTTTTTTTTTTTTTTTTTTTTAACTCATGTTTTACTGCTTTAGCTCACATGTTTTACTGCTTTAACTCATATATTTATTAACATTACATACCTTAAAGCAGTAAATGTATTCAATAGAGGCTAGCAACAAAGGGATTAGTTGGCTTTTGTTTTACTGCTTTACTGCTTTAACTCAGGTCGGCTTTACTGCTTTAACTCTCTGCTTTAACTCTTTCACTCTCTGCTTTACTGCTTTAACTCTCTGGCTTTAGCTGCTTTAACTCATTGCTTACTGTTTAACTCTATATTTATAACATTATGTTTTCTTTTATATTTTTTATTTTTGTTTTAATACTTTTTATTTATTATTATTTTTTATTATTTCTATTTTTATTTTTGTTTTAATACTTTTTTATTTTTAAATTGTAATGTAAGAATAAAAACACACAGAGTTTCTGTTATATAAACATTTTATTTTAATAAAATTGTACGAAATTTTATTAAAAACATTTTATATATATACGAGTTTTAAGGGAAGTAAAATCGCGTTTTTTTTATTTTAAAGCATTTATTACATAATCAGAAACTATAAAATCATTGACATACAAATTTTTAGCATCAAATATATTTACAAGTTTATTAAAACATACATTATTTAAAAAACATATAATGAAATAAATACAATAGACTCCACATAAATTGGAATATAAGGGTTGAATGGGGTAAGACATAGTTTTAACATAACTTACATTATTATATTTTAAAAATAAGGTAATATAATGATTATTCAATATAAATTTTAAGTTCAAAGAATCAATTATGTGAACAGTATCGTTTTTTGCTCTATAAACGGAAATCCAATGTCCTGTTGAGGTAATGTAACGAGGCAATGTATTGAATATGAAGCAGGTATCCTTCTCCAACTTTACAGAGTTTATTTCGTTAATAGCAAACACTCCTAAAAAGCGAGGTTCATTTTTAAACACTGATTTTATTTCCTCTTCATTCATCTTTAATAATTCAAAAGTACGTTGCGTACTCTGTCAATTTCAATGAGTTGAGGATGCTCAAGATAGACCACTACAGTGATGGGTGATTGTAGACTTGATCCAAAAGAGAGACTTAGTCCTAAGGTGCCCTTTCTCAAAATGTTTAAAATGATAGCATTACAAGGCTGAAAGGTCTGCAGTACAGATCATAGGCGTATCCATTACTATCTTTGGTATTCTTCCAGATAAACCTGTCCCACTATTCATTACAAGATACAGTATTGGCTATTAAGTCGTAAAAAGGGCGAGTACAGAGAGATAGGTCTCCGTTGTAAAACATTTCATAATCACGTCCGTGAGGAAGCCCATTCACATGTAAACTGATACCCCTAAGACCGAAAGGTGTGAATTTATAGGGTGATGCTTTTTATAATTCCGCGGAGTAGGCTTCAGTCCACAATCCCTATTTATTAGCTTTCTGTGGTATAATTTCCGTTCAGCTAATGTTAGGTGATATGATAGTACTTTTCGTCGATAATCCTTGAGTGAATTTAAATATCTTGGTTTCAGCTCTCTTAATAGGGTACTTTTTGCTGTAGTATTCAAAAGCGAATTTTCAATTTCCAAATGCCGCTGTGGCGATAATTTCACTTTTCTAACATAGAGATAAGCCTCCAGCAGTTTGAAAACAGGTTCTGGACATACAGCTGTAGCAGTAGGCTTACTTTTTATTTTAAGAGCAAATTTAGGATTTGACCGCGATAAAATGATTCTAGTATCTACAGATGGTAGAATGAGTCTTTCTTGAGAGAAGATATCGCCATTTAATCGACCGTAAAATTCATAAGTATTATTTATGACTTTAGCTGCTTTATCTATATGTGCAGCTTCATCTTTGAAACTGTAAAAACCACATGATTGGAGATGAGATTGTTTAGCATCGTCTGAATAATTTAACAAATGTTCTATATAGCTTCTATAAGGATAATTAGCCGCTGACGCACCTAGTGAAGTTCCGTTAAGATAGATTACAATATATACACAATACATGTATACAGGAATTGACCTTCTGTATATCCTATATGCGTCATCACCCGAAGCGAGATCTGATAAACGCATCAGGTTTTGTCTTTCGTTTTTACCATCATAAAACACATTAGAGGGATCTAAGTACTAATCGAAAGGCTGATATTGACTTCTATGAGGAACATCTGTATTGGTTAATTGAGAGGGCAGAGTATTAATAGCTGATAAAGTTGGACTCGCTAACGCTAATCTGTGTAGGGTTCCATGGAGAAGAAGATTCCAATTCACTCTTACAAAATCAGGACTAGAAGGATGAGGAAATGCATCTTGTATTGCAGGCTCTGGCCGTATGCATGAATATTTTCAGGAAAAACTTACTTATATCCACACATCGTATAATTATCAGGTTGATATTAGAAGTATCAAATTACATCTAAATTTGACATTTTTTCTTTAGAGGTTTTTTCCGCTTAGTCTTTTTCTTTATGACAATCTTCTTGATCCCTCGACCTTGTCCTGACATTTTACGTCTTATTTTGCGCTTAACATCATCCAACATCCCATCTGAAACATCGGCTATGCGTCTTTTTAATGCTGTACGGATTATTTCTGCAAGCAATATCTGAATAGTTAATGGCAACCCCTGTTCTTGTATAGGCTTTTTTACCTATATAATTCGCCAACGCTTTCGCTGAGTAAGGCCTTGGCAGGCTTCTCGCAATAAGGCTTGGGCAAAAAATTCCACCAGGCCGATAACCGCGGCCCTCCTGCATTTTTGTTCCCACTGAATACGCTTTCTTCGTCCATTTTACAGGAGTTTATCTTGTCTTATTATACTTATCTTTACACTGTGAAGAGTATGTTAAGGAATTGAAGAAATAATCTGAGCTACAAGCTCTTATATATATTATCGGCATTAATCCGTAATTACTACAGATCTGCTTCTTTCTAATATGAACTTTGCATAACAATGCACCGTATGTAAAAGGGAAGGGATTTCCTTCTACATCTTTTATATGCAAACGCGTACAGACAAGAATTCTGATCTATTCAGAGGTGAGATAATGAAGGCATTAGGAATGTTATAACTTTTGACTCTCTTTGGGAAAATATAGCTACTCTTAATAAAGGAGGCTTTAAGTATTAGCCTACATATTGATGTATCAATTATATTTTGTATATACATAAGCATACCTGGGTGGTTGAGCCATTCTCTGGTGGGGTACATTATAATGCAGGTACCGGTCTGCGTCGTCTTTTTTGTTCATGCCAAGTCAAGGGTTTATTCTCCACAGATAGTATAACCTCTCTTCAACATAGTAGGGATATCATGAAGTATATCCAGCTCAGCATCACGTTTACGAATATGTTTACGCTGCCATGGTGAACGTCTGAGAAAAAACATATCACGGTCTCGCAGGTTTACACTTACTTTTGATCTTAAAGATATTATTACTTTATCTTCATAGGTACGCATTTCAGTTTTGTATACCAAGTCCTTACACATAATACTCATATCAAAGAGAACGTTTAAATGACTGAAAATAGCAGGCACCGACTTAAAATATGACCTTCGCAAAGTAAATTCTTCAAAGAAGTATTCTTTTGTGCCAATCCTGGACCTAGGCAGATCACGAGTATCTTTCACTTGTAATATAGTTTCAACACATTCTACACTTCTGTACACCAACATCCAGAATAGATTGTGAGGTAAATTTTCTATGTCCGTATTTAATATCATTTCACATAATCCTACTTCGTATGCCTCTCTTTCAAGTTGTATAGGATTCATTAACACAGTTGTAAAATCCGAGAGTTTATTATCAGGATGTAAATCCAAGGATGCTGAAGACGGGAGAGTTATATAAAAGTGATCTACACTCTCCATGATTGTAATGACAACTGATTAATAATTCTTAACTTCACTTGCTTTTATATAAGTATTAAACTTAGCAGGGTATCCCCTCCATTTCACCAGATACTGTTTATTTTTCCCTTTTCCTCTCGTAGCTAATATTTTTTCAATTTTATATTCATGAGTTACAGGGTTGAACCTTACTTTTTGTATTTCCTGTTTATAAAATCCGCCTTTTATTTTTTCACCATTTAAATCTTTCAGATAATATAACTTTAAACTATCACGACTGAATGGTCGGATATTGTGCACTTTAAAAACTTCAGTAGTCCAACCGGATTCATATCCTTTTCTAAACCTTTCTTCTGTTCGAGATACTCTTACATAGTCATTCACCTTTATTCCTGAATTATCTTTTATTTTGTTTTCTTTTTCATGTAGATGGGTTCTACGGCCTCTAGTTTTTGACATTTCTAAAGGAGTTGACTTTATAGTTCTATGGTAAGACCTGTTATAAGAATAAGCCAGATCGTCCAGTATATCAATATATTTAAAAGTATTCATTTTTAGTAAAATACCTATGCATGCGCTCTTTAATAGTACGGGCTGGACTCTTTCACCTATAGGCCGCTTTGTTTACGGAAATGCTTATTGTAATAGGCTTATACCATACTTCGCCAAGAGCATTCCTGAAACTGCTCGCCCCTTGACATTCCATTCCTGAATCTGTCCAAAAATCGAATTTAGGTGTTCTCTCGTTCGTCTCTATACATTTCAAGTAAGCAGCTCGGCAACTGTAGGCTGGATTTTTATCTTTTATTTGGCTTCAACGCAGCAAGTATCTGAGTATACGTCAATTGTAAAAAGTATATATTGAAACCCTTCATTATAAGAGCTGTATTTAATCATTTCCGATAAATCTAACTGCCATATGCATCGAGCTGGGCGAGATATGGTTTTCCGTTGTAGGAAAAATTTTTTTTGCTTACAGGTTAATAGTAGAGTAAATTGCCTCTTCATCACCCTCTAAATATGCTTTTTAACTCTTTTTTCTCAATTATTAGGATACCTTAAAGGCAGCCCCTCAGTGAAAACCGCCAAAACTATTTGGGTCCCTCAGATTGAATGTAATACTTATCACTACCTCCTTTGCTCCATGTTGTCTACTGACACACGTGTAAGCGATATATCTATATATAATTATATTACTATATATTGATATATATATATATATATATATATATATATATATATATATATATATATATATATTTAATGAGTATATGTATATTTATAGTATGATACTTCATAACTTTTATATAGTGATTAATATATATATAATATTTATATATTTATCAGGATAATGGATATTAGGTCCCAAGGGATAAAGAAAAAGAAAAAGATTTAAAATAACATTTTTATTTATACACAAACATTACAAAGCTAAATAAATATATATATGATAATACATAATTCGATTTAATCCAACTAGGCCTATTATAAGGTGTTTTTCTTATTCGTCCTCTGGTACACGTTTAAATTTATCTGAGGCGTAAGAAGTGCGATGGACTTGAATCAGGTCTAGGTGTCATGGGGATATTATCTAAGTCTGCTAATCGCCTTGTATTTAAGATTAAAGTTCTGGGGAAATTAATAGTCTGAAGTTCTTGTTTGATATCATTCCATCCTTTTACAGGGCCTTTCTTCCAGTTACGTGAGAGATCAGCTATCAAATCCACAATATTTGATCCTTTAACTATTTCATCATCAATTACAATCTGTCCTGCTTCATTCAAAGTTAATTGGGTCTTTTCAAATATTCATACTAAAGCTGCTACTCCTGATTTACGCACTCTAATAGGTAAGCTCTCCTCTAGGATATTTTTAAATTTATCTTCATTTTTCACTTCAAGTTTTACTTCATTAGGAATATCTACATTATCGGTTAGCGGAATACGTAGGGATGGATGTAGGTGCAAGTCTTTAAGATCTATCAATTTTTGTATGGCATCTTGGTATAAGATGCGTTTCTCATGGATGTTAACTGTCTGAATTTAATATTCTGTAGCCATTCTTTTCGTATTTGCGTTATCTGTTCACTTAGGATCCTATAAGCTATGTAGGTAGAGGGCTGCTGAAAAGCACATAATGATTCGTTCAGCAATTATAAGGATTCCTGTTGGTGGCAGCTGTTGTTGGCTGATGTGAAAAGGTTGTAATGTCAATGATTGGGAACTGTAATATCTGCGTATATCGGGGTTGTGAATGATGAAACTGTGATTGTGGATTTGGCGCAAGGGCTGCGCGCAAATAACTGGGTCCATATGAGGTTGTGAATGATGAATCTGAGGAAGCTGAATTCTGTAGCAGATGCTGTATTATAACATGACTGGTCATTTTCTCACCTACTCAAATTATATGGAGGAGTACAGGCAACGGCTTCTTCATTATGGGGAGCATACCATTTTCTTAGTTATCAGTGGAGGGCTTAACTGGAGAAGAGTAATTAGGAATAGCCCCTCCTCCTCTCTGTAAGTTAACTTCTTTTTTTTGTTTCGAATTTGGTTTATTTGAGGGAGAAGTATTTTTAATGATGCTTTCTATAATACGATCGCTAGGCTTTACTTCTGAGGCCTGTTTAAAGAAACATTTCCTTTTATAAGATTTAAACAGACTTCGCACATACACACTGGGAGTGGAATTTCTCATCCTCAACTAATTAGTTTACGTTTTTATGCAGAAGGTTTTCGAGCTTTTTAACTATTTTTTTATATAAGAGGTAAATACTTTGCAACCAAGAGCACTCATTATTCGCGTATGTATATCAGGGTTTCTATCTCATACGGGAAGAATGTTGGTACGGGAGGCAACACTCTGTGCGTGTTTTTGGGGGTGAAGTTCACACATCAAATAGCCGTGGGGGATCGAAGTAACCTCTTTATAAAAAAAAATCTTCAAATACCATTCTTTGAAAGGGAAACATTTGAGTTGCCAATACATTAATTGACTCATGTCTCTTCTCTGGCCAAACACAGTAAATACTGTGTGTTTAAAGAAACACTTCGCATATGCTTGCTTTGATGAAAAAATATTCTGCGTTATGAAAAACACAGAGATATTTAGATGGTGAGAATAAAACTGTGAACGTTTCTGCTATTTCCAAATTCAATTTATGCTTAAATCATCTAATACAATAATTTTGTTGTCCATGTATATTGTCGGCAACGATTCTAAATGATCATAATGATCTAATATCGTATATGCCTTCATGAAATTGAATCAAATCTTTATATTCTTTAAATTTTTCCTGATGATATAAACATTATAACACCATATTATTTTTACAAGGGTTTGCTCAAAAATCTCCATTTCCTTTAAAATATTTAATAATAGAAAGGTTTTACCACCAGCCGCTCGGCCCATGCTAGAAGAGCATGTAGCCGGACTATCGGAACGTAAATTTCTCTCATCCATACCCGTTACAAAGTAGATAGTATTGAAATAATGAGTTTAATTAAAAGCAGTAACAAGCAGTAAATCAAACTTTACTCATTCCCTTGTTGTTAAGCAACACCTCTATTGATTTTCGTTTTAACATGTTTTTAGTTTGAAGGTTGTGGGAAGGTATATGTTTTTTAATAAAATTTCGTACAATTTGTATTAACAATAAAATGTTTATATAACAGAAACTCTGTGTGTTTTTATTCTTACATTACAAATTCAAAATAACAAAGTTTAAAGACAAAATAAATAAATAATTATATATAAATAACAATAAATAAAAAGTATTAAACAAAAAATAAAAAATATAAAAGAAAACATATATGTTAATAAATATATGATTAAAACAGTAAAGGAAAATGCATGAGTTAAAGGCAGTAAAGCAGCAGAGTTAAAAGCAGTAAGAGCAGAGACGTTGGAAAGCAGTAAAGCAGAGAGTTAAGAGGTAAAGGCAGTGAGTTTAAAGCAGTAAAGTCAGTAAATACACAAAGCATACTTAGATCCTTAGGTAAATTACACGCTAAACACTCTATCTGATTTACTGATTTACTGCTTTAAAAGCAGTAAAGCAGTAAATTATATGAGTTAAAGCAGTAAAACAATCGTGAGTTAAAGCAGTAAAACCAAAGCATAAGCAGTAAAACACATGAGTTAAAGCAGTAAGCAGTAAACTAAAAGCATACTAATTCCTAAGTGTTAGGCGTAACA
>JABUQX010044568.1:0-7500 GCA_015478945.1 Trachelipus rathkii
TATTTATATATATATATATAATATATATATATATATATAAATATATACTATTTAATATATTATATATATAATCTATATATATATTATAAAATATATATATATATATATATATATATAATATTATTATTTATATTATATATTAATTATATAATATATATATTATATATATATAATAACTATATATACTATAGTATATATATATATAATATATATATAATATATATATATTTATAATATATATATAATTATATATAGCTACTGTATCTTTCCCAATATTTTTGAATCGTTTTGATAAAATAAATTCCAACAGTCTTACATTTACCGAGTATTTATGGATGCTTTGAAATAAGGTCATTAATCTTCTCGTAATCCCTTTGAGTGGATAGAAAGAACGATTTTTATGCACAATACTATATTACACCCCTACACACACAACAGCAAACACATTCAAATATATATATATATATATATAAGTATATATACTATATATATATATATACTATATATATATGATATACATATACTACTATACCATACACTAATAGCATAGACATATACATATACATATACTATTATTATTATTATAACAATATATACATATACATATACATGTACATGTACATGTACATGTACATGTACATTTAATTTGGATGTACATTTGTAAAAAAAAAAAAAAAGTGGTAGACATGTACATGGTACATGTACAGTACATGTACATGTAAGTACATTGTACATGTATATTGTACAGTGTACATTGTAATGTACATTGTAACATGTACATGTACATGGTACATTACATGTACACTGTACTGGTCCAGTGTACAATGTAGCATGTACACTGTACATGTACATGTACATGTACATATATATGATATATTATATAATATATATTATATTATATATTATATAATATATATATATATATATCTATATTATATATATTATAATATAAATATATATATGAGAAATATAAACTATAAATATAGAATATAAATATAATATATAAATATATAATAAAAAAATATATATATTATATACTATATAATAGTAATATATATAATATATATAATATATATATTAGTATATATATATATATATATATATTATAATATATATATATATATATATATATATATATATATATATATATTAATATATATATAATATAATATATATAATAATTAATATATTATTTATTTATAATTTTATAGGTGTCTTCCTATTATATTGTGTATTCTATTTTTCCTTTGATATTTTATTTATTCTCTTCTCTTTTTATTTATATAGTGACCTAGAGTTATATATAATTTAAATTTAGCGGGAATATTTTTTTTTTAATTTTATCATAAATTATTTATTATTATATGTTATAATCTAAATCAATATTTCCATATATAACAGAACGTCTCAGCTTGAGTTTTGCTTACTCATTCTAGTGCTTATTTTGTCTTTTGATTCTGTGTATCTACTCTGTCTGAACTTTATACTCTATCTCTTATTTTCTTCGTTTATCTATGACCTTCTTCTTATTTCGTTTTTTTCTCTATTTTTTTTATTTAAATTATCATATCTGTATGTTTATATTATCTAATACTGATGACATCAATCTGTGCGTACTTAATAAATTTTATATAATTTTTTTTTTTTCTCTGATATATTTTCTAGTCTTTCGATTCTCTCTATTATCTGTAGTACTTCTATTATGCCTTTCATAAGGTTTACACAAATTTAAACAAATTTACAAAATTAACTTTCTTCTTAATTTTCTTTCATTTCGATTCCGCAATTATTTTCCTTTTTAATATACATTTTTTTTACCAATTATATTATCTAAATATTATTTATCATTATTTATGTTTTACTTGTACGCTCTATATACTATTTTTATTATTAAATAATTTGTTTTTTTTTACATTTAATATACTGCAAGTTTGACTATTATTTCTTTTTATTTATGTTTTTTTTATTTTTTTTTATTTTATATATTTTTTTTTTGTAGTCAATATATTATAAGTTATATGGGACTTTTGTATTATACTTATTATATATTTTCGTTTTTTGATGAGTATCTGTTTTGTATCCTTTCGCTTTCTTCTCTATTGTATCTTCTATATCTATATCTTTTTTGCTTTTTTATATATATTTCTAGTATATTAATTATATCAATACTAATTAAGATATATATGTCTATGTATTATATATGTATCATAATAGTTTTTATATCATTTTTTTTTTTTTTTAATAATATTTCTCATAAGTATACATTTACAACACAATCAAATAAAGTTTCACTGTGTCAAATCGTCGTTTTATTAATCTTAATTAAATCCCTAAATATTTTATAATCCCTAACCAGCTATCCTGGTTAATAATGCCTAGCTACTAAATAATAATCAACTGTACAGAACAAATTGATTAAAAAAAAAACAAGAACATAACAGTTCAGCAATCTGTTGTTTCCTGACAATCTCCATTAAAAGTGATCGATCTAGTTCCAAGAATATCACTGGTAACTGTTTCTCGAACCTTCCGAGGTTAAATAGTCTAGTAAAAGAAACAAGAGAACATTAAATCTGAGACACTTAAACTGTTAATTTTCACGATCATTAAATAAATACTTTTTACTTCTTACTATGAAAGACACAAATTCAGAGATCAAATCGAAATAATAACAACCTTTATAAAGTATATCAGTTACTTCTTTTTCATTACACTATGTGCTATTTTGAGCCACAAAAATAAACTTTGAAGGCAATTTAAGAAACTATGCCAAACTGTGATATAAAAGTGCAAACAGCTACTTACTAATCATCCTTGGTAACTTATTTTCAATAACCTTAGTTTTTACCCGAGTCATATGCCGCTTGATCCTTATTCAGGCAGAGTTTACACAGCATTCCAACTTTTATGGACAGGTAGGGAGACACTCATTTATGAACTTCTGTTCAATCGCTAGACCCTTTTAGACTGCTTACATTTTCTTAATCCTTGTGTCCTTTATTGGTAAATCTTAATGGCGATTCGTTGCACGATTTAGACACCCAAGCACTAGCTTGATTATTAAGTCCAGTTCCAAGGTTTAGTCGTTCCAGGGTTAGTAGAAGAAGAATTTTTTCTCTTCGTTCCCTATAAACAATAATATTTATCAGTAAGATATTCCTACAAACATTCCATCATCCACAAATAATAAATTCATATTTCAACAAACAATAATTATTAATTACTCTTCTTACGCGTAATCCTCACGGGACTTTCCTTTTTCGTTTCTTATCGCTCCCTTGATTCCTCGTTGTCCTGAGTAGTGATACGGTTTCCAAATCTTTCGAAATATGTGAATCGATCTTAAGTTCCTTAATGTCAAGTCTTCCCAAATTCTTAACCAGATTATTTATTTGCGTTGTCTCCATTTCCTACATTCCTTCCCTTCTCTAGTTTGAGCCCAAACTTATAAGAATAAGGACCTCAAACATTTAAAAAGAACTCACCTTTTAACCTTACAATGATCAACCATCCTTACACGTATACTAATAAAAATAACGGTGAAAATAAAAATATACAATAATAATAATAATAACAATAACAATAATAATAAAATCTCACAATTTTTCACCTCATTCCTGTACATCCTCATTACTTGTACCTGTTAATCCTGTTTTTCTTTCACCTTCGGCTCCCCCCCTCCCCAGTTGTTTCTGTCTCCATTTTTCGCAAATTCTCCCATCTGCTTGTTGTACGGCAATTGCCTCCTCTAGCCTTTTTCGTTCCTCTCTATCCCTTCGCTGCTCCTCGCTCTCCCCGTTCTTTGCCATCTTTACGTGGAGCCAAGGGTAGTCGAACCGCACTCTGCAAAGCCACCAATATAACGAAAACGAATGATGAGGAAGAGAGAAGAATATAAATTCCTTTTTCGCTTGGGATTTCCGTTGGTATGCCTGCTTTTTTTCGTACTGAGACCTTCGTTTTATTACCTGCTGTTTTAAAATTCAGATAAATTTATTCAAACAATTAAGAAAAGCCAGGGAAAGACAAAAAGTAAACAAATTTTCTATAAGTATAATTTACAACACAATAAATAATAGTTTCAACTGTGTCAAATTCTCGTTTTATAATCCTTACCAATAAATCCTAAATCTTTTATAAACCCTAACAGCTACTTGGTTAAATAATGCCCTAGCTACCTAAATAAATAATCAATGTACAACAAATTATTAAAATAAGTCACAATCCTGTTGTTTCTCCACAATCCTCATCACGTGATCATCTAGTTCCAAAGAATATCACTGGTAACTGTTTCTCGAACCTTCCGAGGTTAAATAGTCTAGTAAAAGAAACAAGAGAACATTAAATCTGAGACACTTAAACTGTTAATTTTCACGATCATTAAATAAATACTTTTTACTTCTTACTATGGAAGACACAAATTCAGAGGTCAAATCGAAATAATAACAACCTTTATAAAGTATATCAATTACTTCTTTTTCATTACACTGTGCTATTTTGAGCCACAAAAATAAACTTTGAAGGCAATTTAAGAAACTATGCCAAACTGTGATATAAAAGTGCAAACAGCTACTTACTAATCATCCTTGGTAACTTATTTTCAATAACCTTAGTTTTACCCGAGTCATATGCCGCTTGATCCTTATTCAGGCCGAGTTTACACAGCATTCCAACTTTTATGGACAGGAAGGGAGACACTCATTTATGAACTTCTGTTTAATCGCTAGACCTTTTTACTGCTTAATTTCTTATCCTGTGTCCTTTATTGATAAATCCTTCAATCGAATCCTGCCGATTTGACATCTCGCAAAGCACTAAGCTTGAATTATTAAGTCAGTTCCAAGTTTAGTGCATTCTAGTTTTAACTCGTCCAGGTTGTCCCTAAAACAATAAATATTTATCAGTAATAATTCCTACAAATATTCACATCAACAAACAATAAAATTCCTATCAATAAATAATAACTTATTAATACCACTCTTCTTCCGTAACTCACGGACTTTTCCTTTTCTTTTCTATTCTCTTATTTCCTGTGTTCCTTGAGTAGTGAGACGCAAGTCCTTCGAGATATGTTTTGACGGATCTAATCTTTATGTCAAGTCCTTCCGTAATTCTTAACTAGGATTTATTGATTTTAGTTTGGTCCTCATTTCCTACATTCCTTCCCTTCTCAAGTTTGTTTGTAACAAACTTATAAGAACGAGTCAATCTTTTCAATAATGATTTTAACCTTTAACCTTAACAATGATTTTTCATCATTACCAACATAATAATAATAATAATAATACTATATGTATAATTAATTAATTATAAATAATTATATAATAATAATAATTAATAATATATCATACTAATAATAATAATAATAATAATAATATCATAATAATATAATAATAATTAATAATAATAATTATATAATAATAATCAATATAATATTAATAATAACTAATAATAAAGTAACTCACAATTTTTTCACCTCATTCCTGTACATCCTCATTACTTGTACCTGTTAATCCTGTTTTTCTTTCACCTTCGGCTCTCCCCCCCTCTTCTAGTGTTTTGTCTCATTTTGTTTCAATTCTCTTTCTCTCTGCATTTTTTTACGTGGAGCAAGGGTATCAACCGCACTTCTATCATAAGTCCACCCACTCCGATCAACACAATCTTAAAGAATTGGGACTGATACCGATATGAATGCGTTTTGAAGGAATTTCCGTTGGTATGCCTGCTTTTTTTTTTTCCGCCACTAGACAGCCTTCACAACTCACTACTCTACCAACTGTCTGTTTTGAAAATTCCAGTATAAATTTAATCAAACATTAGGAAAAGCCAGATAAGACCAAAGTAGAAGCAAATTTTCGATAAGTAATAATTTAAAACATCAATAAATAGAAGTTTAACTGTGTTCCAAATTTCTCTGTTTTACTAACCTTACCATAAATCTCAGAATATTTATAAACCCTACAAGCATACTTGGTAAATAAATGCCCTACTAGCTACTCTAAATAATAACAATGTGACATACAGATTTATTAAATAAAGTCACAATTTCCTGATTGTTTCCTCAGACAATCCTCATCACGGATCATCTAGTTCCAAAGAAATCACTGGTAACTGTTTCTCGGACATCCGAGGCTTAAATAGTCTAGTAATAATGAGTAACAAAGAACATTTAAGATCCTGAGACACTTAAACTTTAATGTTTCACGTATCATGGAACTAATACTTTTTTTTTTCAAACATATGGAAGACACACAATTCAGAGGTGCAAACGAAATAATTAAAAACTTTATAAGTATAACTCAGTTACTCTTTTTCATTACCACTATGCGTTTATTTTGAGCCACAAAAAATAAAGCTTTGAAGGCAATTTTCAAGAATTATGCAAACTGTGAAATAAAAAGTGCAAACAGCTACTTACTAATCATCCTTGGTAACTTATTTTCAATAACCTTAGTTTTTTTACCCGAGTCATATGCCGCTTGATCTTATTCAGGCAGAGTTTACACAGCATTCCAACTTTTATGGACAGGTAGGGAGACACTCATTTATGAACTTCTGTTTAATCGCTAGACCCTTTAACTGTTTAATTTCTTATCCTGTGTCCTTTATTGATAAATCCTCAATCGATTCTTGCACGATTTAGGCACCCAAGCACTAAGCTTGATTATTAAGTTCAGTTCCAAGGTTTAGTCGTTCCAGGGTTAGTCGTTCCAGGGTTGGTCCCTATAAATAATAAATATTTATCAGTAATAATTCCTACAAAAATTCATATCAATAAACAATAACTAATTAATTTACTCTTCTACAAAAATTCACATAACAACAATAAAATTCATATCAAACAAATAATAACTTATTAATTCACTCTTCTTACCGGTAACTTCACGGGACTTTAATGTCAAGTCTTCCAATTCTTAACCATCAGAGATTATTATTGTTTAGGTTGGTCCTTCCATTTCCTGACAATAGTATATTATATATACTTAATATATTATTATATATATATATATATATATATAATATATAATATATATATATATATATATATATATATATATTATATATATAAATATATAATATATATATATATATATATATATATATATTATTCATAACTTTTTATTTTCAAATTAAAGTGAAAATACAATTCTACATACAATCGACTGGGATTTTGCTTTATATATATTAATAGTATTATATATATATATAATATAGTATATATATATAATATAATATATATATTATATATATATATATTATATATATTATATAGTATATATATATATAATTATATAGTATATATATATATATATATATATATGAAATGTATATTATATATTATATTATATATATATATATATAATATATATATATTTATACTTATATTATTATATAATATATATAATATTAGTATATATATACTATATATACCTACATATATATATATTATATATTAATATATTTATTATATATAGATATTATATATATACATATATT
>JABUQX010044568.1:12500-17500 GCA_015478945.1 Trachelipus rathkii
TAATATATATATATATATATATATTATATATATATATATACTATACTATACTATACAGGAGCGGTTTTACTGAGGAAGCACAGGAGGCCGGCCTCCTCTAAAAAAAACCAAAAAGCGCACAAACAGACACTATGTAAGAAAATAGTTCAATACTATTTATTACTATTATATTTTATGTTTAATCAATTAAACTATAGCTGATAATTTTAACATTAAAATCAAATATGTTGAAAACATTATTTTTAATAAGGATCATTGACTGGAGAAATTTTGATTTGTGCCTCCGTAGCAGAGAGTAATTTTCAATGCTCTGAAAACACTGGTTGTGCATGGAACCGCTAAAAGAAACCGGTATTCTTACTTTGTCCTATTCTTGAGATTTTTCCACAAGCCCTTCCTTTCAAAAACGTCATAAATGACTTCTTCCAAAATTGGCCGAACAACTTCTCATAAAGTAAATGAGTCTGCCAGTTTTGCAATAAATATGCTGAAACAAATATAAACATAAAGAATGCACTTTTTTTTTAAAAAATACAAATAAAATAAAACCTTAATATATATATCAATATATATATAATATCATATATTATCATATTCATATATATATATTATAACTATATATAACTATTCTATCATTTATATATATATAATATAAAATATATATATATTATATATATATATATACTATTTTAGAGGAGAGAGGAGAGAGAGAGAGAAGAGAAGAGAGAGAGAAGAGAGAGCAGAGAGAGACGAGAGAGAGAGCAGAGCAGAGAGAGAGACGAATCAGTATTGTCAAGCCATTATGAGAGAAATTTTTTTGAAGTAATTGAAGATTATTGCTATTCAGGTGTGGGCTAGATTCTTCAAACTTAATCGCGCCAGATTAACAAGATAAATACGACCATAATTTTTATGTTGTGGTAATGACATAGTTTCTGAAGAAGCTCTAGATGTCTTTAATGGACAACATATGGTATCTTTTGACACGATAATTTTTAAACGCAATGAAATTTAACCCGTGATTTATGACAACTACAAACTGTACATTTTTTCTTTCGGAACAAGATATTCAAACTATTCTTAAAAAAACATCGTTAGAACGATGGAATTCACATAGATCGGTTTGCCTGTAATTTATATGACTTTTTAGTCTGACTCGCATGAATTCCGCAACAACGGCGCTCTGTTGAAATGAAGCTTGTTTGTTCCAAATCGAGTAAATAACGACTCCCTCCGAAGCACGATGAGTCAGGCCAGACTGTAATTTGGCCTTACTTTCCATATAAACAGAACTTTTAATTAAGTTATCAAAATCACCCATCCTGGTATGAAAATATAAATAAGTTCGCAGAAGAAAAGAAAAGAAGGCATTGAATCTTTTCAAAGTAGCCAACATAGTGTGGTGAGCTACTCTTACAATACATTTGTTCCTTTTCATATATACATATATATATATATACTATATATATATTAATATATATTATATATTATAATTATATATATATATATAATATATATATATATATATATAATTAATATATATATATATATAATATATATATTATATATAATATAAATTTTAATTATTTTGAAGTGCCTCCCAATGTTTTCGGTTCACGAGCTACTACTGCTAATATATATATATATAATATATATCATATATAATATATATAATTATATAATATTTTATTATTATATATATATATAATTATATATATATATATATAATAGTATATAATATTATAGGACCTGTTTTTTACACAATGGTCAGTTTTGAATTTTTGTTTTTTTTTAATATATTTCTAAGTATAATACTCTCTACACATCAATTTAGTTGTAATCGGACATGATTCGAAAATATTAGGACCTTTTAAACGTTTTCGAATCCGTCAGTTTTTATTTTTTTTTTGTTTTAACTAAGGAATACCAATGTAAACCCGAAAAAATGGCAGATTTCGGGGTTTCTCGCCTTTTCGGGGAACGACAGGGTAGGACTATTTCCCCCCCCTCCTGGGAGGGGGGTCTCCGGACCCCCCGCTCTTTGGTATTGGTGTTGCGGGGTTCCTTCGCTCTCCCCTCACGGGGTAGGAAAACGTCCTCACCTCTGTCCGCGCGCTCGACCCGCCTATTTTTTTTTTTGTTTTTTGTTTTACATATTTGTAATAAGCTTTATAAGCTGATTCCAAATATGTAATTGTTTTTCTGTCAGTTCGTAACTTTTCGAGATATTTCATTTATGGAAAATATTTGTATTTTGTTATTTTTGTTTTTTTACGATTGTTTAATAAGCTTTACGCTGATTCCAAATATTTAATTAGTTTTTCTGTAAGTGGCGTACTTTTTCGAGATATTTCATTTTAAAACAATATTTAACATAAAGTGTTGATTTTTTAAAAAATTATTGAAAATATTTCGAACTTTTGAAATCATGTCCGGTACCACTGAAATTCATTGTTTGTATCATATACTATCAATTCTAACAATTAAAAACAAAGAAAAAATCAACAAACTGACCCAATCGTAAAACAGAAAAGGTCCTATAATATATATAATATATATATATATATATATATATATATAATAATATAATATAGTATATAATATAATAATATATATATATATATATATATATATTATATAATATATTATCATATATATATATAAATACTCCCATCATATATTTATATATATACCACAAAATATATGTCTGTGTGTGTGTCGTGCGCAGATTTGACTTGGTAGCACATGTTGAGTGATTTTAAAAAAATGTCCTTGGTAACACTGATCAATAGAAGGTGTGGGTTGGTTAAACTCAAGATTTTTACCTTTCCAAAGCAAATTAAAAAATATCAATAAAGAAAATGTTATTTTATAGAGACAAGAGAAGATAAAAATGGTTGTAATTAAAGAATTTTTTGTTTTCACGAGTGAGTAACAAATACTATTTGAGGATATCGTATAGTAATATTATTATGGTTTTGCGTACCGAGTCCTGATCGTGTAAATATATTAAATCTAATCAGCATTAGAACTCCCTGGATTCAGCGAATTCGCTAATTCATTTGTTTTTCCAATCGTTCATTTATTTTCACTTACTAATATTCTATGATACTCATTCCTAGCCATAGTAATTGTAGCCTGTCTTCGTCATATGTGTTCTTAACAAGTCTTTACTCTTCGCAGATTGCTGAAAGATCTTTCAATGGTTACTTGTTGAATACAGTAGCACCAGTGCAATTATTAGACAGGTTTTCATTTGAGTGAAAAACTAGGGGTCGGTTTCTTTAAATGATTAGTAAGTTCCAAAGTCTTTCAACTTTTTCTTTATCCTTTTTTGCGTCCGAGCACGAGCTATGGCATACGTGCACGTTCGGTAGAAATTTTGTTGAAATCAAGAACACTGTGCTCTGATACCGGCGTTACTTTTCACGTAAACTGCCTACGGGAGCACCTATCATAAGATACGGATAGTAATGAAAAAGATGAAATGCTTGCACGTTGTTTTCTGAAATCTAGTCTCTAAAGAGAATGGAAAGTGAGCTATAGATAAGGCACAAGCCAGACGCTTTCAATATCAGTAGTAAGTTTTAGCTAGGAATGATTTGCTTTATGTTGTTTGGATTGCCCTTTTTCTTGGTAGTGCAAGTTTACTAAGAACTCTGCAAGTAATAACCATTTGGCGGATAAGAGCCAGAACAGTAATCATTTTATAGAGTTTGGCAGTGGTCCTTTTGACAACTTTCAAATTCTTTGGACATGAATCAGAGCACTGCACAAGGTCAAAATGTTTTGTTTGAATTACATGTGAAACCACGGGTTTCAAATAAAGCAAAATATTTGACTATTGCGGAAGAGGTGATTATGAAATTGAGTCTGCGAACAGTATATATAGGAAGCTGTCTTTTTCTTGTTGACTGTTTGCTTCCTTTGGGCAATTTCTAACCCTTCAATAACGATTTTTATCATAATTGAATGGAAAATAGCAATGCTATGATATTTTTGAGTCCACACGGGTTTCCAAACGTTAGGGCAATTTGGAATGTAATTTTTCTCTTTTCTTTCTTTCGTCTCTGAAAAAGCTTTAGTCCATTCTGTGGCAATATAGTTAGTCTCGAATTCGGAATATGTTTAGGTTATTAATTGACACTAATTAGCAGTACGGGTTGCACAATGAAAATATAATCCTCTTTTGTATTTTTCTCGCAGTTTTTTTGAACTCCATGTTATTTCCCTGCCATTGCTGTGCACTCGTCGACCCCTGACTTAAGCATAGTACACGGATCAAATTCTTTTGTCTTAAAAACAAATCGACCCCAGAATTTTTCTCGAACAGTCTATTTTTTTAAAGCTGCGTAGAATTAACTAATTAGATAGTAGTCTTTCATTTGAACCTAACAAATCCGTAGTTTCTGAATCGGCAATATGGAAAGTCAGACATCAAATTTTTTGGCAATCCTCGATAAATCAATGTTTTTTAATGATAATCTTCACATAAATTGTAAGCTCATTTTGATATCATCGAGACGTCTCCAGACGACATTCTCCTTTCCATTGATATGCTCTTTCAATTTCATCTCACCACTTTCTATTCGATAGTTTATATCTGGTCTTTCAAAATTTCCTCATCAGGCCTATACCTCTTAAAGGGAAGTCATGGGTTCCGCAGAAAAATATGGTCTTCAAATTGAGTGATAAATATTTCTTTTAATTTTCTGCAATTGTTTTTTGATGTTCTGTCTGCAGCTGAATATCAACAGGTACGCCTTCAGTGATTGATTAGCAACTTTGGCAGTCGCCAAATGTTATCGACATACTGAGAGTTCCTGCGGAGAATACTGTCTGAAGAAGCTAGCTGTATAAAAGCACACAGCTAGTTTACTTCAAGCCAATATGAAAATGAAAACGCATTAAAACTTCTTTAGGAAAAAATGTAAGTTTATAATACGTTATTAATTAGTAATTTACTTTCATTATCTATCACGATTGATGTATCTTTTTCA
>JABUQX010044568.1:22500-43534 GCA_015478945.1 Trachelipus rathkii
ATTAATTATAATATAATATATATATACTATATATATAGTTATATATAATATATATTATATTAATATATATTATATTATAATTATATATATGATTATATACCAGCAAAAAATTCCTATAGGATCCAATCCATTCCTATATTAATTAAGATAGGAAAGTGGGATCCTATAGAATTTTTTGCCTGGTATATATTATATATTATATATATATATATATATATATATATAATAAATAATATTTAATATATATCATATATATATAAATATTATATATTTATTATATATATATATATAGTATATATAATATATATATATATATAATATAAATATATTTTTAATATACAATTATCGGAAAGAAATATAAAATAAAACATCTGAGTGGGTTCACAGTTTCACACCCTTTGGCAGTTGTTAAAATATCCCGTCTTCTATTACGAGGGGGGGGAGGCAGAAGGACACTTCTCCCTAAATCTTTGTGAAATAAAAAAGATGAACTTTATATGTTAGCTAGATGACGTTTTTAAAAGTTTATTAGTAGAACAACTGAAAAAGATACATCAATCGATGGATAATGAGTAGTAATTACTAGTTAATAACGTATTATAAACTTACATTTTTCCTAAAGAGTTTTAATGCGTTTTCATTTTCATATTGGCTTGAAGTCAACTAGCTGTGCTCTTTTATACAGCTAGCTTCTTCTGACAATATTCTCCGCTAGAACTCTCAGTATGTCGATAACATTTGGCGACTGCCAAAGTTGCTAAATCAATCATGGAAGGCGTACCCGTTGATATTCTGCTGCAGACAGAACATCAAAAAACAATTGCAGAAATTAAAAGAAATATTATCCCAATTTTGAAGCCCATAATTTTCTGCGGAACCCATGACTTCCCTTTAAGAGGTATAGGCCTGCATGAGGAAAATTTTGAAAGACCAATTAAACTTCGAATAGCAAGTTGGTGATGTGGAACTTGAAAGAGGCATATTCAAGGAAGAAGAATGTCGTCTGGACGTCCTCCGATGATTCTAAATGAGCTTATCAATTTAATGTGAATTATCATAAAAAAACCGATGATTATCGAGGAATGCCAAAAAATTTGATGTCTACTCCATATTGGCCGATGAAACTACGGATTTGTTAGGCAATGAAAACTATCTATAGAATTAATTCTCGATCTTTAAAAAATGACTGTTCGAGAAAAATTTCTGGGGGTTGATTTGTTTTTAGAAAAAGGTTTGGATCCGTGTCTATGCGTTAGTCAGGGGTACGACGAGTGCACAGCAATGGCAGGGAAAGAATAGAGTTCAAAAGAAACTGCGAGAAAAATACAAAAGAGGATTATATTTTCATTGTGCAACCCGTCTGCTTTAATTTAGTCATTAATAACCTAAACATTATTCCGGAAATTCGAACTACTATTGCCACAGTAATGGACATAAACTTTTTCAGAGACGAAAGAAGAAAAGCAGAAAATACATTCCCAAATTGCCTAAAACTTTGTGAAACCGTTGGACTCAAATAAATTCATAGCATTGCGTTTCGATGTAAATTATAATATCGTTGAAGGGTTTATAATAATTGTCAAAGGAAAGCAACAGTCAAACAAGAAAAATCAGCTTTCCTATTATACTGTTCGGCAAGACTCAATTTTCATAATCACCTCTCGCAAAAATAGTCAATATTTTTGCTTAATTTGAACCTGGTTCACACTTATTCAAGCTTCAAAAACATTTGACTTGTGCATGTGCTCTGAATCATGTCCAAAGATAGTTTGAAAAAAGTTGCTCAAGTACACTGCAAACTTGCTGATAAAATGATTACTGTTCTGCTCTATCCGCCAATGTTATTACTGCAGAGTTCTTTAGTAAAGAACTTGCAACTACCAAGAAAATGGGCAATCCAAACACATATAATGCAAATCATCCTGCTAAAACTTCTACTGATTATTGAAAGCGTTCTGTGCTTGTGCTTATCTTTGACTCACTTCCATCCTCTTTAGAGACTAGATCAGAAAACAACGTGCCAGCATTTCATCTTCTTCATTTCTATCCGTATCTTATGATAGAGGTGCTCCCGTAGGCAGTTTACGTGAGAAAGTAAAATGCTTTTCGGAGTTTTATGATCTGATATCAACAAAATTTATATCGAAACTGACTTATGGTATAACTTGTGGTTTGTAAAAAAAAGGATAAATAAAAGTTGAAAGACTTGGTGAACTTACTGAAGTCATTAAAGAACCGCCCTTTTTTTTCCTTAATGACAAAACCTGTCTATAATTGCACTGGGTGCGTCGTTATTTCAACAAGTAGTGGAACATTGAAAGATCTTTCAGTAACTCTCGAGATGTAAAGAACTTGGTTATATGGAAACACATGAAAGAGACAGGCTAAATTTTACTAGTGAGGATGCGTTATGTCATAGATATTAGTAAATGAAAAAAGAACGATGGAAACAATGTAATTGCGAAATTCGCTGAAATCCAAGGAGTCTAATGATTAGTTTAGATTTAATATTAGTTACCACTCAGGACTTCGGTACTCGAACCTCCATAAATATTAACTTTACGTATACTCAAATAGTATTTGTTTTACTCTCACCTCGTGAAACATAAAATTCTTTAATTACAACCTTTGCAGACTTGTTTTTATAACCGAAATAACATTTTTATTCTATGATATTTTTTTTTTGCTTTGAAAAGGAAAAATCTGGAGTTTAACCAACCCACACTTCTATTGATCAGGTTACCGAGGACATAAATCAACTCAACATGTCTAGCCCCTAAGTCCAAATCTCGCACAGACACATCCACAGACATACTTATATATTATATATATATATATTATAATATATATATATGATATATATATATAATTATATATAATATATATATAATATATCTAATATATATATAATATATATTATATCTATATATCTATTAATATTAATATATATATATATATATATATATATTATATAGCGCCTTCTTCCTTTTTCCTATCCCCATTTTCATTTTTCTTGTTTTATTTAATATATTGCTAATGTATGATACTAAGCATGAATTTCAGTGGAAGACATCGATTCAAAAGTTCCGATAATATTTTTTTATAATATTTTTTAAAATCACTTTAAAATAAATAAAGGAAATTAAAAATGATAATATCTTCGAAAAGTACGCCACTTACAGAAAATACTTAATTCATATTTGCGAAATCAAGCGTATAAAGCTTATTAACAAAGTAAAAAAACAAAATAACAAAATAACAAATATTTTTTCATAAATGAAATATCACGAAAAGTACGTACACTTCCAGAAACCAATTACATTTTTGTAATCAGCGTATAAAGCTTATTACAAAAATGTAAAAACAAACAAAAAAAAAATAGGGCCTCGAGCCGACGGGGGAATCCGAGGAGGACGTTTTCCATACCCCGTGGGGGAGAGCGGAGGAACCCCCGCAAACACCCAAATACAAAGAGCGGGGGTTCCGGTGAGACCCTCCGGAGGGGGGGGGGAAATAGTCTACCCTGTCGTTCCCCGAAGGCCGAGAGACCGACTCCTGCCATTTTTTGCGGTTTACCTTGGGTATTCCTTTAGTTAAAAAAAAAAAAATCTAATTTAAAAATTACGGAGTCGTAAAACGTAAAAAGGTCCTATATATTTTCGAATCATGTCCGTTACCACTAATGATTGTTAGGATTATATAACTAAAATATATATTAAAAAAACAAAAAATAATCAAAACTGACCCATAGCGTAAACAGACAGGTACTTATAATAATATACTATATATATAATATATATAATAATATATAGTATATATATATATAATTATATATATATATATATATATATAATATTATTTTATATATATTATACTATCAGTAGCGGCTCGTGAACCGAAAACATGGGGAGGCACTTAAAATAATGTAAAATGTTATATGATTATATATATATATAATTAATATATATATATATATATAATATAATATATATATATTATATATATATATTTATATTAGTATATATATTATATATATATATATATAGTATAATTATATATTAATATATATATATATATATGCAATATGGGATCAAAGTATTGTAAAAGTACTCACCAACTATTGCTACTTGAAAAGATCAATTCCTCTTTCTTCTTTCTGCGTACTTATTTATTATTTTCATAAGCTAGTGATTGGATGAATTTGATAACTTTAATTAAAAGTTCTGTTCTATGGAAAGCTAAGGCAAAATTAGACAGGTCTGTCCTGACTCATCGTGCTCGAGGGATGTCTTTACTCGATTTAGGAAACAAAACTTCTTTCAACAGAGCGTGTTGCTGGATTCTGGCGTATCAGACTAAAAAGTTCTATAAGATTCAGCAAACCTCACTTGTGAATCATTCTCTACGATGGTTTTTAAATAGTTGAATTCCTTGTTCCGAAAGGATTAGCATTGTGTTTTGGTCATAAATCACGGTTAATTCATTACGTAAAAATGATTTGTCAAAAAAGATACCATATGTGGCCATTAAAGAATCTAAGGCTTCTTCAGGAAACTTGTTTTGGAAGCTAGAGAAATTTGTGGGATTCCCTAACTGTTGGAACTTCTGGCCGATAAATTTGAGAATCTTGCCCACACCTGAATGATGATATTATCAATTATTTCATAAAAGGTTTCTCTCATAATATCTTGACAATACTGATTCTCTCTTCTCTCTTCGTCTGCTCTCCTCTCTTCTTCTCTCTCTTCTTCTCTTCTCTTCTCTCTCTCTCCTCTCTTCTCTCTCTCTTCCTAAATATTACTATATCTAATATATCTATATAAATTATATATATATATTATATATATATATATTATATATATAATAATATATATATTTATATTATATATATTGTACATATAATATACTCTTATATATAAATTAACGGCTTATTATTTTATTTAAAAAAAATCAATTTTTATTTTATTCTGGTTTCATATTGACGCAACCGGCAAGAAATTAATTTATGAGAAGGTTGCCAATTTTGGAAGGAATCATTTTAGACGTTTTGAAAGGAGGCTTGTGGAAAATCTCAATAATTGACAATATAGAATATCGTTATCTTTTACGTTTATTTGCCATGACATACCAGTGTTTTTTATATAAGCTATTAAAGATTATCTCTCTACGGAGGCACCTATCATAATTCCTCCAAGTCAATGATCTTCTTATTGAAATAATTGTTCGGAAGAAAAATATAATTGAATTTTTAATGTAAATTATCGTCATTGTGTATATCATTTAAAATCAAGTTCAGATCTTTAATAATAGATGAAAGGTAATAATTACTGAAGACTATTTTTATTTTCTTAGCTACTAGCGGTCTGTTGTTTTCTTTTGTTTTTTTAGAGTCTCGTTTGTGTGGGGCGGCCGCCTCCTGTGCGTCCTCACGTAAATAGTTCCGCTCTGAATAATAATAGTAGCTCCTATATATCACTCATGCATGATAATTATGAGGTATGACTACATTTTACCTAGTTTATACTTATTATATATAGTTATATATATATATATATATATAACTTACTATATCTATAATTATTGATCAGTAAAATATTATTATAATATTATAATAATAGATAATATATAGTTAAATATAGTATATATAATATATATATAGTAATAGATAAGTTAAAAAAAAAAAATAAACGTATTTTAATGACAGATTCGATCTTGTACCCTTGTGATAGCGTGCATGCGTTTTGACCGCTGCGCATCCGATGTAGCATCACACACGAAACTCGGCAATTACATTTTCTCGTGATGATTTCGAATAATGTGATCATCTCTAGCACCAATTTTATGAGTTCACATATACCGAGCTCTCCACGCTCCACTACTCGGACTAGCGGTCAAACAGGGTACCGCGCATGGTGATGGAATAGCTAAACCGTGGGCATTAGCACAACTTATTAAAATCTGATGGCAGGTTGCAAACATATATTACTATATATATTATTATATATCTATTATATATATATATATATATATATATATATATCTAATTAATATATTATAATTACTATAACTATAAAATATATTAATATATATATAATAATAATAAATTTATATATATAATATATTATATATATATATATATATATATTATATTATAATATATTATATATATATATATTATATATATAATATATAATATATATATTATCATATATATATAATATTAAATATAATATATATAATATATCAGTCATCCTTCCCCCCCTAAATGAAACTCCTGCTACGCCCATGCGTGTTCTAATGGTAAAAGCCCTGATGACGTCAGGATGACAGACTGACATCATAAATTTTTTTGAGCAATGACGTCACTTCTGGATGACTTGTTCATTCGTCATGAGTGCCAAACTGTCAATTATTCAGAAGCAAACTGTTTACTCCAGACAAATTCAATAGCTCTAAATTCCATCTCATCAAGTGGAACTCTATAATTTAAATAACGCTAATATAAAGCGAAAGCAGCTGGAGTGAGGAAATTAATTTTTGATGGTGACTCAGAACATATAATCTTTTTGAAGCTTGCGTCAAAAAAGAAATATCACGAGAAAATGGAACCAAAAATAGTAAGGAGGGAATAAAGTTTGAGTTGCGTCTTTTCAAAACAAAGGTGCTATAGTTGTGTGGCAGATTATTTGATAAGAAAGATGAGGAAATTTAGTTTTTGAAACATTCAAAATAACCTTGCTTTCTATACCTCAGTTAGATCTTAGAAAAAGACCAGAGGTTAGTTGCTCCAAGGCCACCTTGCTCGCATGAATTAATTGCTGTCTAGTGCGATCGGTGAAAAGATTAGAATGTTTAAGGTTTTTCAAATCTTTCTGTTTACGATAGATTTCAAAATTATGGAAAGTACAGAAGTTCAAGCAATAGGATGATAGCTAAGCTACTGAGAGGAGTCCTTCTTCCTAGTCACAGGATGAATGGACGCAGTCTTCCGGCATTAAAGAATGATTGAAATTGAATTGGCATATACGAAATTATTTACAAAACCTGGTTCAAGCTCATAAACACAAGTTTTATGCATTACAAGGGGATACCGTTAGGACCGCACGCCTTCTTAGTATTAAACTCAGAGAAAGCAGAAATACCATCTTTGGATTTTATGTTATTTGGTATAAATGAATTTGGAGGTAGGTGGAGGAGGAATAACATCGGAGTTGTTCTCTAAAGTAAAATTAGAGGGAAATGTAATGTAAGGGAAGGAAATGTAAAGAAGTAATAATCTTTAAAAGGAGAGTCAAAGAAGTTCGACCGCACGTCCGACCGAAGTAGCAGAAATGTTCCTAAGCTGTAAGCTGGGGTCTTCTTGCTGAAGACTTGAAGAGAATGAAAGATACAGAAATAAGATGATCGGAGGAACCCAGAGGGTGAAAAAGTTTAACAGTTAATGAAGAAAGATCAGTTGTTAAGAAATGATCAAGAAATCTTGGTTCATCTCCAAGTAGATCAGGGATACAAAAAGATAGATCTGCTCAAGGTTATTTTGAATAGAGAAATAGATGGCAATTTTATCGGCTGTATCTTGCGAATTGGAGTAAATTGGAGTAATTACCTGAAATGATTTCAGAGAAATGAGAAGAGAAAATGGACTTTATTTTGAAGCTTAGATACCCTAAGAATTTAGGATAATTAATAAGTATTGTTAAATGAATAAACAGAAGAAATGGATATAGTCGTAGATTGGCTAGAGAGCCTAAGTCACAACGTGGAAAATTCAAAAGACTCCAAGTTAGAAACACGAGTACAAACAGTTTGCTGGTTGCGCAGATACCACACAACAACAACCGCACAACAACCGCCTTTGATTGAAAATTGAGAATAAAATGAGATTGAACAGAGTAATGTTAGCTGTTGGAACTCCCAAGCACTTGAATTTCGGTCAAGAACAAAGGTTTTTCAAGGGAAGTGATGATGATCTTCAACAAAGTGAAGATTAGAATCAAGAGCACAAATGTTGCAGAATTTAATTAAAAGAAGAAGAAGAAGACAGCTTGCGCCAGAGCAAAGAGCAAGCCGACGGCCATATTTAAGCGAAATAAACTCCATCATCGGAGGCCGCTAACTCCCAAGTGATGATCGCAACTCTTTAGAGAAAGTGATAAAATTCCAAAAGTTTACAATTTCCCCCATGAAACTTTCAATTTTCATCTCGCAAAAAGAAAGGGCCCCCCCCTTGTAAAAATATTTTTCTAAAGGGGTAAATGAAGGCCTCCAATATCGAGCTATTGAAATTTTCTGGATATTCGGTATCCGTATAAGGCAAATTTACTATCCTCCCATCTCTCTCTCTCTCTCTCTCTCTCTCTCTCTATATATATATATATATATATATATATATATATAATATATAATATATATATATATATATATATAAGTAAATAATTATTATATATAATATATTATGGATAATATATATTTATCTCTCTCCTTCTCTCTTCTCTTTCCTACAAAACTACTATATTATATAATATATTATACTAAATATATATATAGATTATATGATCTATACTAACTTTAAGTCGTATACATTTTATTAATTGAATATTATAAGTATTATAATCCTAACAATAAAGATGTCTAAAATAAAACATTTACATATAATTTATAAAAAAAGAAAATATTACTATATATAATATATATATATATTATTATTAGATAATATATAAATAATATATATATATAATAAATAATATGTGATGGATTCACTGTATATATACATGTTGTGAAACATCTCCAATATGGTCATATATAGATTTATTTCTAATAATTATATATATAATATATATATAATATTATAATAAAATTATATCTGCTTGAAGACTTAAAAAAATAAGCAGCTAAAAAACGACCATTTGTGTTGACATCTAAAGCTAATAAAGGAAGAGAAAAACCGGAAGAAAAGTTTTCAGCTTCTTTTCTGATATATTCTAAATTTCCAAACTTACCAAAAAGTTGTTTGCTCAAATCTCAAAGGCAAAATAGTTTCAATCTCACACTGAATATTTGATTGTTTTTTTTTGTATTTCTTTTAGAGAATAAACAAATATAAAAATAGAGAAAAAAAATTGAAAAAAAAAACACTATATATATATATATAGTATAATATATAATAATATACATTAAAATATAAATATATATATAATTTTATATATATATTATATATATTAATATATATAAGATTACATATAATAATAAGTAAAAAATATTATAGCTATAGTATAAACTAAAAGGAATTATAATATATATAAATAATAGGTTTTAAATGATATGCATTATTTAAATAATATAAATATGACTGATTTATAATTATAATATATATATTATTAGTAATATATATAAATATATTATTACATAAAATTTATATTTAATCATTATTTATCTATTATATTTAATATATAATATATATATTATATATATTACTGTATATATCGGTAAAATAATATATATATTAAATATATTATATAATAATATATATATTATTAATAGTATATAATAGTTATAGTAATAAATAATATACATATAGATTTATATATATAATAAATTAAGATATATATAATAATATTATAAAAATAATCTATAATAAATATTAATAACTATATTATCTAACAATATAAACATATATATATATAATAAATATAGTATATATACTTATATATATATTTATATATATTATTCCTAATATATATGTGAAATATATATTATTACTTATATATATATAACCCAACATTAACGATATATATATATATAAATAATAATATATTATAATATAGTATAAATAAATCTTACTTATAAAGTTATAACTTATAACAAACTTATATACCTTATATAAATATATAATAATATTTATTTATAAACAATTATTATAATACATGATATATAATATAATATTATTATATATATTATATTAGTATATAGTACTTAAATAATTATTATTAAAATACTTAATAATAGAAATCTTGAAATATATAGTATTTATTATATATTATATATATATATTATATCGCCTCTGAGTGGCAAATGCCCGAGGCCTTCCAAATTTCAATAGAGTTAACAGAAATTTCCGAGCCAGGTCCAATTCAAAGGCCGACATGACTCGATTCACTGCTTTTGAAAACGTGAAAGTCAAAGAGAAAATAGACAAAGGAAATGTGTTTAAGACTTTACCTGAGAAGTACATGTAAGATTGAGCATAGCTGTTAAGTCTGGGGTGAGAGTGTTGGATAGAGAAATTATGTGGCTTTGTAGCAAGGCGTGTCGCAAGAGAACTTCTCAATGGAGGGGGTGTGCGAATGGGGAGTTCAGAAGGGCAGTGTCCGTTGTAATAGAGAAAATAAAAAAGAAAATGACACAACCCTTTTCCAAGGAGAGCTGTGTGAATGGAACCATCCCTGATGTGTGAGGCTTGCTCCATAAAGGGACGAATGACAGAAAATATAAAGCGCAAGCAATTAGATTGGCGTGAATAAATTCCGAAGGCCCTCATGACTGCAGATGTTGATTACATCCTTATTTGGGCACTTACAACATTAGCCTGGCAGAAAAAAGAAATTTCCAATGGAGATAAATCAGTCACAGTCTTTGAGCCGGTCGTCAATTTCACTGTTGAAGAGGTACCTGCCATTATGGAACGCATAACAAAATACGCCAGAAAAAAGAATCCAAGGGTGAGAGTCTATCTACTCATACCACCAGCTATGAGTCCAGTTTCGAAAAGAGGAGAGGAGAAACGAGTATGAGAGAGAGATGAGAGAGTAGAGAGAGAGAGAAGAGAGAGGAGATAGAGAGAGAGAGAAGAAGTTGTGTAGAGAAACATTATGTGAGAATTAAAAAGAGGAAACTTAGTTTAATGGTCTATATATTACCCGTATGTCGTTATAAAACCTCTGGCAGAAAAGGTTATTGGTCTGCATAACAACCCAACCATAGATGAAGAAAATCAGAAGACATTTTAAAACTTTTGACTGACATGCTTTGACTTACATGATATTGCTTGAAAGTGCAAAATTATAGGAAGTAGAAAAATAGGTGGGAATATGTTATAAATTTTAGTAGAAAAGTACACAAAGTAATGTGCTGACGGATCAAGTCTGGTACCAGGAATCCTTTATATCTTCTTAAATTATGCCTTTGTCGAATTCTAAGACGAGTCACAATAGCTCTCCTCAAAGGAAAAGACATGAATGATATAGTCAAAAGAACAGTATCAAAAGGAAGAAAATCGATTAAGGATGAATAGGATTGTGGAGACAATGAGATTATGTTGCATATAAATTATCCTACTATATTGACATTATGATGTAGGGCATATATCCCTCACAACACCTGTACAAAACGATAGCGATTTCTGACGAAAGATAAAGTAAAGTACAAATAGAGGTAAGAGATTAATAAGTGAAGAATTAAGATGTATTCGAAATTTTCTTTCTAAGGATAGATCAGAAAACTTTAGAAAGAAAGAAAGGAGGTTAAAACAATGGGATGATAGTTTTAAGGTTTAGAAGGGTCCCCCTTTTTTTTGGCACATGCTAAATGAGGACAATTTTTCAGCAGGAAGGGAAGGTTGAAGTAGATAAACAGACGAAATAGTTTACCAAGCTCGAAAGAGCAAGTTTTGAGGACAACAGGAGGGAAACCATCAGGGTCGTCATACTCTTTCACAGTGTAAAGCTCAGAGAGCGAAAATAATGTCAATAAAAGAAATTACAATTTCAGACTTAAATGAGTTGGAGGGGAGGAGAAGGGGGAGAAGGAGGAGAAGGAGGAGAAGGACGAATTGCTCTGGAATAGTCTAAGGTGTAATTAGTGGCAAAGATCTGAGCATAAAGTTCAGCTTTATTGAAAGGAAAAACGTGAGTTATGCCGTCGGAAGATATTAAAGAAGAGAAAGAAGGAAAAGCAGTTAGATTTAACATTATTTGCAAAAGAGAAATCAGTAAGATTAATCGGTATTGCTCTCAGCAAACTCCGTGGAACCAGTTACACCGAAGCAGTAGTTATTCTAGGGGAAAGCAAAGAAGTACTACTGCATGTCCTACCAGTTAGCAGCACTGAAATGCGAAAAATGTTGGATCTTTCCTTGGGAAGACTTGAAGAGATAGAATAAGATACAGTGATAAAATGGTGTTCACAAAAATCGAGAGGAGAGAAAAGTTTGATAGAATAAGGAGAATTAAAGGAAGTTAAGCAATGGTCTAGAATATTGGGTTCGTCTCCAAATTTCGAAGACTCCAAATCAGAGCCACAAGTAAAAACAACATCGTTGAGCACATAAATACAACAACCGCCTTTGGCAGATAATTGAGGATAGAGAAAGAAAGTGAGAACAGAGTAGGATTTGCTATCAGAACACTCAAATACTTGAGTTTCTGTTACTAATAAGAGATGAGGTTTATAGGAGGAGAGGTGATGCTCAACAAGGAGGAGAGGTGATGCAAAACAAAATGAAAACTAGAGAATAGACCTTGAAGGCTGAAGAATTAATGAAGGAAGAAGACCACCGTCTTCAGAACAGGACAATAATTCAGTGACGGAACCAGCTACACAAAATGAAGTGTTCAACACCCGTGTAGTGGTGAATGGAGGGGCCATTGAGGCCCTATTTTTGGAAACCACTCTTGGCTTCTCAGAAATTAATCATCTTGATACCATTTCGAATTTATTTTTTAAAAGGAAAGTATGATCTGTAATAGTGTAAATGAAATGTGAATAAAGGAGACCCAACTTCAGTGCAACTATATATATATATATATATATATATATAAAATATATAATATATAATAGATATATATTATTATTATTATTATAAATATATATATATATAAAATATATAATAAATATAATATATTATAATAATAATATATATAAGAGAGAAAAATAAATATTAAATGAACAAATAATTATATATATATATATATATATATATATATATATATATATATATATATATATATATATATATATATATATATATATATATATAAGAAGGAAACAATTTTATGCATTGAATAAATTTCCTTTAAGATTAGTAAAAAGGCAAGTTCAACACTTGGGTCCCTAATGCGGTCATTTAGTTCACTTAAATCTCCCAAATCGCTTTATTTACATCCTAATACATTTCTTCCTTCCTTCTTTCTGCCGCTGATTACTCATCATTTTTATACATAAAACATTTCCATCAATATATTTTTTAGGATGGACTCCTTTCTGAATTTATATAATATATATAATATATATATATATATAATAAAAATATTATATAATATAAATATAATAAAAAATATATTATATATAATATAATAATCCTATTAATATATATATATATAATATATATATATAATATATATTATATAATAATAGTAATAATAAATATTGCTATTATATTATATATATATTATTATATTATATCATATATAAATATATAGGTTTATAATAATTATTATAATATATATACACTAATAATATATATTATTACATATACAATATGATATAGTATACAAATTGGATATATATATATAAAGAAAAGTTAATATAATAATAATATATAATAAAATATTATATATATATATATAATTTATTCATAATTTTGGTTTACCTTTTATACTATTTTTATTCGTCATTGTCAACCTTTCTCAGCTGATCTTTTAACTCTAAATAATTTTATGCCGAAACCTCGTCTCCTCAATCTCAAACTAATTTCTGGATTTCATTTTTCCTATTCTAGGCTGTGAAATTGAACCTCTTAGAATTTCCCTTCTCAAAAAAGACCACTAAATTTTCTATCATTTTCGACACAGCTCTAATGTAAAAACTAGAAAATATAAACGTTCTAATTTTAAACATAAAGCATAATTTGTCTTGGAAACCTCATATCATAATGGTTGTTAAAGTTGGAGAATAAGTTCAGGGAGTTCTGTTTAGGCTGTAGGAATTGTTTTTGATCAGTTATTCTTGTCTGCTTCAGCTTGTAGAATTGTTGCCATATCTTGCACAGCGGGAGAGGAGGATGAAGGTTTCAGTCTTGGATATGATTGGGCCTAATGCAAAAACAATAATAAACTTTCCCTTACTTGCTCATCCAACCTTTTATTTATGTATCGTTGAGATGTCTCTCTATCTTTTCTATAGTTCTACAAGGGAAGGTGCTCTAAAAGGTTGACAATTCGCATCTCACTACCGTTGAGGTGTCTGAAACCAAAAAGGTGCCATTTTTCAAGACTTATATATTTATATTGTTAAGTTCAAAGAAAATAGGTTTGCAGTAACCTATTCTTTTCAGCAACCTTTGTCCTGTAGATTACCTTGTACTCGAACGTTTTACCTGATGAATTTAATATTTCCCACTTTAAATTTTACGTATGCTCCCGCCTGAGAGATTTGTGATAGGAAAGTTTTTGCATGTTCTCTCTTGTCTTCTTCAGCCCTTTTCTTGAAAATGACCAAGATTGAAGTAGGGGTAATCTCTCTCTCTCTCTCTCTCTCTCTCTCTCTCTCTCTCTTTCTCCCTCTCTTTTTCTCTCTCTGCTTTCTCTCTATCTCTCTTTTCCATATATATATCCTATATATAATATATATATATATAATATATATATTGTATGTATAAATATATGTAAATAAGTTGTATGGTATCAAAATATATATATATATATATATATATATATTATATATTGTTTGGTGAGAAAAACTATTTTGTGTGGAGTTATGTTAATAGAATGCAAATGAGGACAAGAAAAATATTTGAAGAACAACAAAAATCGACGCAACAAATTTTCTTTTCAAGTTTTTTTCCCTGAATATTTGAGAATAAATTTTAACATTATATTTTATATAGAAAAAGTTCACTATAGTCACGGGAAGTGCCCTATTCTAGAAGGGGAATTACTCTAGGTAATTTATAATTAGGGTTCGGACAAGGGATCAAACCCGGGCCCTGTGCCATGAGACTCTGTCGCTCTATCAGTTGCGCCACGGTAGCCTGATTTAGCGCTAAAATATGGCCTCAGACATTTTCTAATTACAAAGATCATTTCAGACTAGATTCAAGACTGCGGAGCTGGAACCGGAGCTGGAGCTGGACCTGGAGCCGGATTATGGGGCCGGAGCCAACTATTTTTTTAGGATGAAACAGTAGCCGGAGTCAAAAGGGTACAGCTGAGCAGGAGGCAAAAAAAAAAACTTCTTTAAAATAAAGGGTTTTGGAGCCGGAGCCAACTATTTTTTTAGGATGAAACAGTAGCCGGAGTCAAAAGGGTACAGCTGAGCAGGAGGCAAAAAAAAAAACTTCTTTAAAATAAAGGGTTTTGGAGCCGGAGCCAACTATTTTTTTAGGATGAAACAGTAGCCGGAGTCAAAAGGGTACAGCTGAGCAGGAGGCAAAAAAAAAAACTTCTTTAAAATAAAGGGTTTTGGAGCCGGAGCCAGAGCCGGAGCCGGAGCCAGTAGCCGGAGCCGAAAGGGTACAGCTGAGCAGGAGGCAAAAAAAAAAACTTCTTTAAAATAAAGGGTTTTGGAGCCGGAGCCAACTATTTTTTTAGGATGAAACAGTAGCCGGAGTCAAAAGGGTACAGCTGAGCAGGAGGCAAAAAAAAAAACTTCTTTAAAATAAAGGGTTTTGGAGCCGGAGCCAACTATTTTTTTAGGATGAAACAGTAGCCGGAGTCAAAAGGGTACAGCTGAGCAGGAGGCAAAAAAAAAAACTTCTTTAAAATAAAGGGTTTTGGAGCCGGAGCCAACTATTTTTTTAGGATGAAACAGTAGCCGGAGTCAAAAGGGTACAGCTGAGCAGGAGGCAAAAAAAAAAACTTCTTTAAAATAAAGGGTTTTGGAGCCGGAGCCAACTATTTTTTTAGGATGAAACAGTAGCCGGAGTCAAAAGGGTACAGCTGAGCAGGAGGCAAAAAAAAAAACTTCTTTAAAATAAAGGGTTTTGGAGCCGGAGCCAACTATTTTTTTAGGATGAAACAGTAGCCGGAGTCAAAAGGGTACAGCTGAGCAGGAGGCAAAAAAAAAAACTTCTTTAAAATAAAGGGTTTTGGAGCTAGGCAGAGTAGGCAACGTCTACTTGCCTTTAGTGAACCCAAAAAATTATTAAAAAGTACAGCATAATATATATATAATATATAATATAATATATATATATATATATATAATATAATATATATATATATAATAATAATATATAATATATTAATATATAAATATATTCAAATATGATTTCGGTTCGAAGGCTATTTTTAAGATGCCGGCATCAAATTCTACTCGATCGATTCCTTTTTTAGTGGCGATCGGTGGCAATGTTACTTCTCCTGAGTCAAAAAAAATAGTTTCCTTATTCTCTAAAGCTAAGGCAACTTTGGATGTACCTGACGACTCAGTAGCAAACTTTTTTTTTTAAAATTAAACCCATTTAGATTTACATTATAGCAATAAATAATAATAATATTATTAATAACATAATTATAATAAGTAACTAATTAATAATTATATGCTAACTTGATCATCTCTTAAACCGACTTATCCTAATTGTTTTATTTCCATTTAAAAATACATTGACTCAAAAACCAGAGTCTGAATAAAACGCGCTTGAGCCAGACCTGAACCTCGGCCTACTTTCGTAGCTGCTCCGCAGACCAGATAGCTGGCTCGTTTATTCAATTTAATTATGGGAATGATTTATGTGGAGTGAAAGTAGTAATAATACGCAGTTTCATATTACTTATTATATTAATTTATTTCTGTATTTTGGAGTGTTTTAATAAATTTAACGCTGTTAGTTTTAAATAAATAGGGATATTGGAATTCGGTATTACGAACATAATGAGTAAATTCATTTAAAAATTTAACTAAATTCTTATTTCGAGAGTTTGTAGACTCTATTGAAACTCAAATGTAGAATATGCTGCATATGACAGTTGAGTGATTCTCAATATATGGAAAAATAGCCAATCTATTCTTTCTTGTCATTCTCGCTAAAAATATATATATAAATATAAAGGTATACAGAATTGAATCTATTTTATATATATTAGATAATAATTATGAGGACAAATTTACCTAATAAATTAGACATATATATATTAGTATTATATTATGATTATAATATTATATATTTTATAATAATATGTATATATATAAATATATATTATTTCTATTAATAATATAATTAATATATATAATTATAAAATATATAATAAATATATATATAATTAATATTAAATAATATGTAAAGTTTACTTAACTTGTGAGACAACTTAATACGTTTTAAACTAAATTATAATGTATAGTAATATGAAAACGAAAGTTTAAAATAAAAAAAAATAGCAGTTTAGGTTAAAAATTGCAAATTAAAATTTAATTTATGGTCAATTTTGAAACGACTTACTTTGACGCGCTTAATGGAAAATTAAGAAATTATATAAATTATATAGTATATATATATATATTATAATATATATATATTACATATGATATATTATAGTATTATATTAGCATAATTAAATAAATGATAATGGTTGAAAAATATATATAATTAAATAAATATATAATTATATATTATTAATTATACTATCATGAAAAAAACTAGTATACTCTGCCTACCCCCAACAGCCGCCACTGATATATAATATATATATGATAGTATTAATACTATATATATATACATAGATGTAGACATATATAAAATATATATATATATATATATATATTTTATAGGCACCTATTATTCTTCTGTAAGCAACGGTAATATTAAAATATTATATATATATATATAATATATATATTTAGATAATGATATAAATAAATATATAATGTACTTATATATATATTTATAATCTATAGTAAATTAATTTTTTGCTTAAAATTTTCACATTACAAATTAGAACTCTTAATGCGAAGCTAATATTCAAAATTTGAAATATTTTGGTAAAGTCTTAAACATTGAGGTTTTTAATGATAGTAAAATTTCCAGAGTTTTTGAAAAAAAAATATGGTTTCATTCATATTCAATTGAAGCAAGGAAAAAAGAATTTAATTAAATAGTTTAGGTGTCTTAAATTGACGTTTTTTAATGAAATTTCATATTTTTTTAATATTACCAAATTTCGCGAATGTGAAAACTGTTAATAAAAAATTACTTCGAACAATTGCAATTTAGCTAACATTAGAAATTACACATTTAACAACTATTCAAAATACGATTTGCCTATTTAGCAACATTTGAAATTTTGTCAAGCAACATTAAAAATTGATTTTTAAACAGTATTTACAGCATTGAAAAAATAATGTGTTTCTTGAAAAGCAGTTTCAAAAAGCAGCAAGTGATTGTTTTATTAATAAGTTTAGGTGTCTTAAATTGACGTTTTTTTAAATGAAATTTCAATATTTGTTTTATATAGCAAATATTTGTTGGGAAAACCTTGTTTTAATAAAAAATATTAACCTCTAAAATTATTACGCTTTTTCTTAATTTCACATTACAAATTAGAACCCTTAAAAGTACGAAGATTTAAATTCCCAATTTGAAATTAAATTTTAAGTTAAATATGAGTTTTTAAAAGGGGTATTTTATTTCAACTTTATAAGTCTTGAAAAAAAAATAAATATCGTTTAAAAGAAACACACAGTATCAAAAAGGCAGACAGAGAATTCAGAAAGATAGTTTTAGGGGGATGTAGTGATTTCATGACGTATTTTTTAATAAAATAGCCATAGTTCGGCTTGCGGGTTTCTAATAATTCGTGGTGGTCGAAAGTAACGTACTTTCATGGTGGAACGACGGTAACACAAACCGTTAATAAAAATTGTTAACTTTAAAATTACGCTCTGTATCTATTACAGATATTTAAACTCTTACAGTGTTCTCAGTTCATATTCAGACGGAGAGTCGTGGACAATGTTGAAATTAATTTTGCGATATTTGGGTAAACAAAAACAAATTGATTTTTTAAAAAATTGTTATAAAGAGCTAAAAAACTGGAGGGCTCCCGGTGGGAGGTATGTTTGTTCAGTCCAGCATGAAGGGAATGAAAAAATAAGAAAATGAGGTAGTACATGACGACTGCCAACGTCAAAAAAGACCGAGAGAATTTATTATAGTTTTAGTTGTTTAAATTGACGTTTTTTATGAAATTCAATGCACAATATATTTATGCTAATATTTCATTAGTTGTGAAGACCTGTTTAAATAAAAAATTTAACTTCTCAATTAACGCGTTTGCTTAAATTTTTCACAGTATACAAATTTAGAACTTCTTAAAGTACGATTTTTATTTTTCCTAAAATTCAACATTGAAATTATTCGTGGTAACTGCCCTTCGTCTCTTAAGTATCGGTTGGAGGCTTTTCTTTTTAAAAACGTATTCGCGGCAGCGAAATGTAAGTTATCGGGCAATTAAATAGAAAGAAAATAGATTTGCCAAAGTAAATGAAAACATTACACGAAAGCGCAGAAGAGATAAATTGATTTCTTTTTTATAATGAATATATTATTGGAGGTGTCATACTATAACTGACGTTTATTTTTTTTTTTTTTGATGAAATTTCAGTATTTCAAATATTGGTTTTATAATACCTAGGGTCAATAAAAAACCTGATTTTAATAAAAAATTAAGCTCAAATTACGCTTTTTCTATTTTCAACAGTTACAAAGGTTTAGAACTCTGTAAGTACGATTTTCCTAATTCACATTTGTGAAATATTTGGATACATCTTAAAAGAGTTTTAACGGTATTGTATTTCCGTTCTACAGGGTCCCAGCATTGAAACAATAAATAACAGTTTTCATTGCAGTGCAATTCAAAAAGCAAGAAAGTGAATTTATTAGTAGTTTGGTGCTAAAATTGACGTTTTTTTTTAACTGAAATTTTCCAAAATATTTGTTTTTATATACCAAGAATTTCATTAGATGTGAGAAAACATTGTCATTATCTTAGAAAGATGATAAAAAATATTAAGTATAACATTTGCTTTTCTCTTTAAATTTTACATTAAAACACCAAATGTACTCGAAAAATTTCGGTTTTTTTCCCTAATTGGAACATTGAGATATTTGGTAAACTAAAATCGATTTTATTAAACGGTAATTTTTCAAAAGAGCATTGAACAAATGTGTTTCATTGATATGCAAATTCTCTAACAGAAGTAGGGAGTATTTATTAATAGTTGGTGTCTTTAAATTGACGTTGCTTTTTAAGTGATACAACGACCTATATACAACATATTTCATTAGTTTGAAAACGTTTAATAGAAAAATTTAACTTCTAAAATTACGCTTTGCAATTCAACCTATTACAATTAGGAACTCTTAAAGTGACGAATTTGGGTCCTAAATTCAAAACATTGAAAAATTAAAGGAGGAATTCTTAAAATTGAGTTTTTTTAACGGTAAGGAATGCAAATTAAAACTATGTATACATTGAAAAGCACATTTTAACAAGCAGAAGAAAGGGAATAACTAATAGCTTTAGGTGTATTAAAATTGACGGTTTTAAATGAAATTCCACCTAATTTTGAAACTCCTACAGATTTTATATTCATAGTTTTGCTGTAAATCTCGTTTTTAAATAAATCGAAATTTTTAAACTGCGCGGCTACAAAAACTTTTTTTTATCTCCATTAAACATTTTACACAGAACATTACACGGAGAGATGTATAGACACTTAACAGTACGCCTTTCTTCCTTATTGCCAACATTTGAATTATTTGGTAACTCTTAACAATTGAGTTATAACGGTAATATACCAGGCAGTTGACACAGATAATCTGGGCTTGGTTCACGGTGGGATGAAAATGCCAAGACTTCTTCCTTTACAACCAGCGGCCGAAAGCGAATTTAATAATGAGTTTAGGTTATTTTAAAGTTGACTTGTTTTCTCCTTCTTTAATGAAATTTCAATGTTTGTATTTATAACCAATATTCATGTAAAAGTGTGGTTCAAGCAACGCTGCCATGTTTTAAATAAAAAATTTAAAACTTCTAAAATTACG
>JABUQX010044569.1:0-30448 GCA_015478945.1 Trachelipus rathkii
TTGTTATTGCTTCGTTCGGTATCAGATTTGGAGGTGTTTAACCGTTTTCGCATTTATCGTGAAACCTTTCGCGTTTTCGTGCGCCACTTCATATATATATATATATATATATATATTAAGTTAAATCTACCGTGTAATTATTACATTTGCCTTATAATTTATAATTTATACCACTACTACTAATACTACCTGTTACTACTAATACTACTACTATATAAAATAATAATAATAATAATAATAATAATAATAATAATAATAATAATAATAATAATAATAATAATAATAATCTCCTCTCTCCTCCTCTCCTCTCCTCTCTCTCTCTCTCCTCCTCTCTCTCTCCTCATAATGACAATAATAGGAATAATGATAAGAATAATGAAAAATGTGTGTGTAATAGTAGTAGTAATAATAGTAGTAATAGTAATGAAAGTAGTAGTAGTAATAATGTGTAATATTAATAATAGTAATATTCAGATCAGAATGGATCGTTTGTTACAGGCATTGTTGTTGTTATTTATTATTGTGTTATTGTGTTATTATTGTATTATTTATTCCATTATTCCATTATTTTATATTTATATTATTATTTATAATAATTATTATTATTATTATTATTATTATTATTATTATTATTATTATTATTATTATTATTATTATTATTATTTTTTTATTATTATTTTTTATTTTATTGTATAATTATTATTATTATTATTGTTATTATTATTGTTATTATTGTTATTGTTATTATTATTATTATTATTATTATTATTATTGTCCATTGAAATTTTTATGTAAATAGATTACAATATTTTTTTATTGTTATTTTTCTAGTTACCGTAATATGATTAAGATTGTTGATGATATTGTTGTTAATATTGAAATAAAGTAGTTACTTAATATTACTATTGTACTAATATTACTATTAATATTATTATTATTACTATTATTATCATTTCGAATCTGCAATTTACATCACCATGCAGTTATCTGGGGAAGGATGATAGTATGATAATAATAATAATAATAATAATAATAATAAAATAATAATAATATATAATTATGTGTAATAATATATATGTAATAATAATATTAATAATATGAAATAATGTATGTTGTATGCAATAATAATAGTATTTAGAATAATCTTAATATGTAGACATGTAGACAATGTCTTTAACAGCCAGCCAATAATACAGCCATAATAATTATTATTATGATAATGTAAATGCTCCATCATCATTAATGCTTTTATTATTATTATTATTATTATTATTATTATTATTATTATTATTATTATTATTATTATTATTATTATTATTATTATTATTATTATTATTATATCATCCTTCCCAAGATAACTGCATGGTGATTTTAATTGCAGATTCGAAATGTTCAAGTAATTTTACCCAAGTTATCCTAACTTATGTCAATCCGTTCGCTTTACTTTCATATTAGGGTCTTCCCTTTTAGGTTTTCTTATCCGTGAAACCACTTCCATGGGTTTGCCTCTTCCTCTGTTGCCACTCACTTCAAACGATAAAATCTTCTTAGCCAATGTATCATCGTTCATTCTAAGCATGTGTCTTTAACTTCTCAGGATGTCTTTATTTGCTGCATTTTCCTCTAGTCATTTGTAATAATGTATAATAATAATATGTATGTAATAATAATAATAATAATAATAATAATAATAATAATAATATGTAATAATAATGTAATAATAATGTAATGTGTAATATGTAATAATAATAATAATAATGGTAAAATATTATTAATGTGTGTGTGTGTGTGTAATGTGTGTGTGTGTGTGAGTTATGAATGTATGTGTGTAATGTGTGTGTGAAGTAATGTGTGTGTGTGTGTGTGTGTGTGTGAAGTGTGGGTTCCTTCTTTAACCTTAAATAGGTTCTTTAGTTTGTCTAATACTTTGCTTCATATTGGATTCGGATCATCAGTTATGCTCACTTTTGATATTAATTGATATGTAATGCATTGCTGAATAAAATAATGTAAATATGAATAATATGTTTCTTGATATAAAATGAGTGTATGAGATTATATATGTAAAGTTTATCTTTATATCTTGTAAAATCTTTCGTTTATAGTTTTTGTAAGCAGTGTTTGGAAAATGTAATATTTAAAATTTGAAGTAGTACTTATGTTACACCTAAAAGTTAAATTTAGATACATGTTGCACCAAAAACTTGAAGTAAGTTTTATGTTAAACGTAAAACTTGCCGTATTCTATATGTTTTATCGAGAAGTGTTAGTAGGTTCTATGTTGCACTTTAAAACTACAGTAGGTTCCATGTTGCACCTAAAAGTTGGAGTAGGTACTATGTTGTTCCTAAAAGTTTGAATAAGTTCTGTGTTGCACCTATAAGTTGCAGTGCCGTAGATGACATGTTACACATAAAAGCTGCAGGAAGCTCTATGCTGCATCTAAAAGTTGACAGGTTTCATGCTGCATGTGAAAGTTTGAAGTAGGTTCTATGCTGCGCTTAAAACCTGTAGTAGATTAACCGTTTCACGTAAAATTTGCACTATGTTCTATGTTGCACCTAAAAGTTGGAGTATTTTTCATGCTGCACCTGAAAGTTACAGTTTGCTCCCCATTGCATTTAAAGGTTGTTATACCTAAAAGCTGCAAGAGTTTTTTCTCTTCACCTAAAAGTTTGAGTTGGTTTTAAGCTGCATCTAAAGTTGTAATATGATCTATATTGCTTTTAATAGTTGCGGTTGGTTAATGGTTGCACCTAAAATTTACAGTAGGTTCTGTGTTATGCCTAAAGTTGCAGTGCCGTAGGTTTCATGTTGCTCCTAAAATTCACAGTAGGTTAAATGTTGCACCTAAAGGTTGCCGAATGTTAAATGTAACATCTAAAAGTTACAGTAGGTTCTATGTTGCTTACAAAGTTACAGTATTACAGGTTCCATGTTGCACCTAAAATTGAAAGGAGGTTTTATACTGCATCTAAAAGTTGTAGGAGGTTCCCTGTTGTAACTAAAAGCTGCAGGAGGTTCTATTCTGCATCCAAAGTTGCAGTAGGTTCCGTTTGCATTAAAAAATTGCAGTAGGTTCCCTGCCGCTGCCGCACCTAACTCTTAATTTAGGCTCCCTATTGCACCCAAAAGATTTAGTAGATTTCCTGTTGTACACAAAAGTTGCCAGAGGTTTTATGCGGCACGTTAAAGTTTGAGTTTGTTTTATGTTGCACACAGAAGCTTGAGTAGGTTTCATGTTGAACCTAAAAGTAGTAGTAGTATCAGTGTTGCACCTAAAAGTTGCAGTAGGTTCCAAATCGGAAATAAATGTTACAGTATGTTTTATGCTGCACTTAACTAAAGTTTCAGTGCCGCAGGTTCCATGTTGCACCTAAAAGTTGGAGGAGGTTTTATGGTGCTCCTAAAAGCTTGATTCGGATCTATGCTGTACCTAAAAGTTGGAGTACGTTTCATGCTGCACCTAAAAACTGCAGTAGGATCTATGTTGCATCTTGAAGTTACAATATGTTCTATGTTGCACCTAAAGTTTAACACCGAAGGTTCTATCTTATAAAGTTGCATTATGTTTCCAGTTGCATCTAAAAGTTGCAAAGGTTTCATGCTGTACCTAAAAGTTGGAGTTACTTCTTTGTTCCACATGAAAAGTTGAAGTAGGTTCCATGTTACATTAAGAAGTTTTGTGCCACATTTACAGTTTCTAGTAAGTATTATTGCAGCTTCCGAATTTCCTTCAATAAAAGGATTTATATTTAAATATTTATAAAAGTTGCATCTAAATGACTCCATGTTGCATCCAAAAGTTAAAGTAAGTTCCGTGTTGCACGTAAACGGTGTAGTTGGCTCTATGTTATGTGGCTTCTTACTGTCTCTTTTATTTCTAATGTTTCAAGGGAACTCCTAAGAATGTAGGATATACATTGTGATTTTATAGGCCTAGCGGGGGTGTATAACATTAATAACCAGTTTCAAATTAGAGTTGGTTCAAATTTGCTATATAATTATCATAATAACGTTTTACTAGCATAGTCTAACCAGGTAGGTCCCACGTTTAACTTCATAGTCATAAACCCTACTTACACTTCGGCTTTTCCGGTTTTATATAAAAAACTACAAGACTTATTTTCTATATATATTTGTGACCCGGCTATCAGGGGTTGCAATCGGTTAGACCCAAATCAATTGTGTTAAACCATATCCTCCCCTTCCCAAATATCTTTGAGAATCTTCCTTTTTTTAATTAAGCGTTGAAATAAATTTCAAAACATTAGGTATGGTAAAATTTTAATCGTAAATTATATAATTATATATCGCAATCTTGCAGTGTAAAAGATACTGCAAACTTACAGTGTAAAGATATTTCAAACTTGCAGTTCATAATTGAAGATCTGGTTAAGGGAGGAAAAAGGTTGTAGCATATACAATCTTTTTTTTCTGCCTTAACCAGATCTTAACCAATTAAAAAGGAAGTTTTGAATCTTTTTTTTTTCGAAGTTGAATCTCCAATTCTGTCTGACCGTTTGATTGCGTTTTATTTTCACTGCAAGTTTGCAATATCTTTTCACTGCAAGCCTGCAATATCTTTTCTTCTTGAAAGTGTTTAAAGGAATTATCATAAAGACGAAGGAATATAATCTCTGCCTTCTGCGATAAACGTTGTACTATTCATAACTGGATTGAGGAGTCTGCAAATTTTATTGCCGGCCCCAGCTCCGGTTCTGACTATGGGTAAGAAGTTTGAAAATTTCAAGGCCCCGTCTCCTAACCCTTTTACATTGTGTTAAATAAATTCTCTGGCTCCGGGTACACCCAAAACTTTTTTACTTCCCCACTAGGGTACCGCAGCCCTGCTTCAGGGGAAGATTGATATAAAGCTGATGAACAAGGTATACTTAAACTAGGCATGTTTTGGTATATTAGAAGTCTGCTAATATGAAATGAATAAGCCTATACTAATAGCCTACACTTGCCTAGGCTTATTTAAGATGAACTCTTACTTTTATTATAAGTGTTATAGCATCGCTGATATAAGGTTATATTAGTTTATCTAACGTAAGATGCTTCGGAACCGATAAGTGTTTTTTGTTAAAGGTATGTTTGATAAAATAGGCCTACCATACCAGAAAGATTACATATATATATTAGTGATGCAGGTAACATCCGCATCCGCATCCATATATTGCCGTTTTGTAGCACACTAAATTTGTTTTATTTTATTCTCAAGTTTGCCATCTATTTTATTTTGAGCACGCTGCGACGCCGCGCGGGAGAGGGGAGGAGGTAAATTTGAAAAGACTGGTGTGTGTGGGGCTTGGGGCGAGGGCGGAGAAGTGGTAGAACAGACTACCTTCGATGTTAACAGAACACAGAATTGATTTATGGTTTCTTCATGCAATTTTGAGATGATTCTGTTTTTCTACTAGATGAAGTATAAATGTAAAATGTTTAGCATGTTACCATTCGTGTGAATTAGTGTGAGATTAGTGTGTGTGTATAGTGTGTGCATGCGGTGAGGGTGGTGTTGGAAGTAATTGGTTTAGTGTTGATGTTTCGTGGATCTATTGGATTTTGTAGGCAGATGCTGACAGTCTCAAGAATTTATACTCAAATTATTAATATGGTAGTTATTCTTAAAATCATATATAAATTATCAATATCTATATCTAGTATAGCTATACCTTAAGCTATTATATATAGTGTATATTCCAAAATATAATATTATATTTATATTTACCTTATATATATAATTAACTGAGTACGTATGTTTAAATGACTGAGGTATATGATATGTTTACTACCATAGTTGATTATATATAACTAGCCCCTTCAAGGATCCCAGTTCATTCTATATATATACTATATATAATGACCTATAGTATATAATATCTACTATAAACATGATATTATAATATCTAATATACTACCACTGATATATACTAATAGATTACTATGTATATTTATATATATATATCTACTAAATATTAAGCTATTAATATACTAATATTATATTACATATATAGATATATTACTGACTATATCATTATATATATCTTATTCCTTATCGTATGGAGAGATGAGAGATGAGACGAGATAGACGAGAGAGCGAGAAGAGAGAGAGAGAGGAGAGAGAGAGAGTAGAGAGAGAGAGAGAGAGAGAGAAGGAGAGACGAGAGAGAGAGAGAGAGAGACTAGAGAGAAGAGAGCACAGTAGAGAGAGAGAGACAGACAGAAGCAGAGAGAGAGAGAGAGAGAGGAGAGAGTGAAACTTTTGAAGTAATTTGAAAGTTTAATTTCGAGTTTTTAGCAGACAAAAATTTTTGGCAGAGGATTTGTTTGCTCTCTCTCTCTTCCTATTTTTATTTAAGACATCCGCTCACTCTAATTAATACTTTGGAGAACATCGTTCTGTGACCGATCGGAGTGGCCCATTGGCAATTCAAAGCTGAGTTCCAAAACTCGATAGATTCGGTGCTCATATGTATCGGGATTCCCCGCCCACCCCTACCAAAGAAGCTGCAATAATTAAATACAGAAACGAAAATTCGAAAATTCTTTCCTGTACTTCTTCCCTAATACAAAGTTATAAGCAAATTATCGGACAAAATCTTAACAACTGCATTCAGAGTCTCTCTCTCTCTCTCTCATCTCTCTCTCTCTCTCTCATTCTCTCTCTTCTCTCTGCTCTCTAATATATATATATTATATATTCTATATATAATATATAATACTTATTATATATATATTATATCATAGTTATATATTATATATCATATATTATTAATATTTATACTAATATATATATTAATTATAAGTATATATATACTGAATATATATATATATATACTACTATATAACGGATATATATATATATATCATATATATATACTAAGTATAATATTATATATATATTATATTATATATATAAATATATCAGTATTATATATATTAGATAGTATATATATATATTATATATATCTTATATATAACTAGAATTATATAATATGTTAGACGGTTTTGCGATAGGTTGAACTATTGAAAGAATCCGAGAGTAATATTAAGAATCAAAGTTGATGTTAAACTTCATAATTTTATCTGTGGAAAGAAAAATTGGAAAGATGAACCATTGAGATTAAGAACCAGAAAGTTTAATCTCAATGAGGGAGATTATACTTTCCACGATCTGGGGACGAAATATAAGTAACATGAATTTCTGTTAAAACTCAATCTCTCAAAAAAACAGACTCCCTCTTCTTAATAATCAACTCTCATAATCCTCGATCTCACATTCGATACACACACACACACTGTCATTCACAGCCCCCAACTCCCCTGCCGGCATAAACGAGTCTTTGTTAAAAGGTTATAAAATTTGACATACGCCTTCATGCCATAGTGGATCACCTAAGGTTATTTTATGTTCCGAAGAATCTTTTCCGATTTGAAGCAGTAAACATTTCTGAGGAAATGAAACAGGCACGAGAGTAAGTCCAACCAGTTTTCAAGATAAAATAATTAAAATTTGAGCGGAGGAATCCGGATCATATATATATACTATATATATTGATATATATATATTTATTATTATTATATTATATATATATATGCTATATTATATATCTAATTCATATATATATATATATATATTTATATATGCCTATATATTTAATATACTGTTTAATATGTATATCGTGTTCTATATATTATATATATTTATATATATATATTATATAATTTATAATATATTGATATATTTAGTATTATATGGTATAGATTATTAGGTATACTATATCATACATTATTAATATATATATTCGTATTATATATAGTATATATATATGTCAATATTTATGTAGGAACATAATTAAAGTAATTACTAGACTACACCGCAGAGGCAATACTATATTTTTGTATTTTATATAAGTAAAGTGACTATATAATATTTTATATATATATTATTATTAATACTACTATATATAGTTCAACTCTAGTATACTTATGGAGTGCCGAAAGTAACAAGATCTAAGCTATGAACATTTTGGACAGTACATTCATTTTGTTTTTGTAAAGTATATATAGTATAGATTATTTATAGGTCTATTATAATATATATATGTTAATCAAAATTTTATAATATATTTATATTTATCAAATTATATTATATATACGTATAAATATAATATATTATATCAAATATATAACTTATATATAGTTTATATCTATATATATATAATATATAATATATATACTATAGTATATTATATAGTAATATATATATATACTATAGTATATCTATTGTATATAATATATTATTATGATATATAATAATATAATATAGGTATCAAAAAATATGTTTATAAGGTGTGATAGTATATTTAATAAGGCGTATAATATATGGCAGTAATAGTGTAATATTATATTAAATAATATAATATAGTATATTCAGGGCATGTAGCGATGACGAGAAAAGAGGCCGATTCGCGATACGATGCTCGATAGAACTCTATTTTTTTAGGTGCCGATACGGATACCATACCGAATCCGATACTTTAATTAATATAATAAATACAGAATAAGATAGAACATTTGTTGCACTGCTAGGCAACTCAGATTGCATTCCTGTACAAATATAGTATTTATATTTTCAATATTTTGTTTTTCCCAAGTATTTTTATTTTATAAATTAAATAGTACCTTTTAAGGAAAATAATTGCAAATATATATTAATAACTTTTTTAATGTTTGTGTTTATTTAAAAAAATATTCATTTCCATTTTCCAGTAAGTATTACAAGGTTTTAGCTACTAGCTTTTAAATGTTTTAACATGATTACAATTTTAAAGAGAAGATTCTTTAACTAGCTACAATATAAAGAATAAAAATAATGCAAGAAGAGACCAATTAATCCACCGAAAAGTTAAAATAAAAAAAACGCTATTCTCAAATATGAAATAAAATACTCCTTTAGATAGATATCATTCATCTCAAATTCAAAAATTCACAAATTGTTGATGCCAAAAACATTAAGCTTTCACTAGTATCTGCGAGAGAGACTGTTCCTTTTGGGGTGTTTACTTCTAATACAGCTACTAGATAACCTCTCATCTCTGACTGATGAAGGTAGGTGCTTGAAATATTTCGCCTTGCAAGCACTGACTTAATTAATGAAAAACCTTTGGCCATTTCATGTCAGAACCGTGGCATAAGAAGATTCTCTTTCCTAGTAGGCAGGCATCTCATCGTATTTTTTCGTAGAGCTCATCTCTGACTTTCATAGCTGCAAAACGATTTGAATATTTTGATCCTGTGATCGACTGTCTCTTCGAAGTGTTTTCGGATGCAGGTTCCGTTGGCTGGTGTAGATTCTCTGTGAAGGTGAATGAGATGTCACTGCAATTTCGGCATGAACTTATCAAAAGTCTAACATATCCCAATCCTCATCTTCGAAGGTTTATGTGTGCTGAAAAGTCACCATCGTCACTATCGCTGCTGTGTGGCAGGGGTTTGTGCAGATAACAGGGCGGTCCACTTCTGCTGTCTTTTTTTCTTTTTTTTTGGTCAGCGAGCAAGCTCCTCGGTTTTGCTTTTTTAATGCATTCTAGAAGTCGTTCACCGTCGGAGGTGCCATTCATGTGGGGTTTCAAGCTTTTTTTAGGCCGTTTTAATGAAAAATTCCCCCCTTTTATTAAGACCTTTTATTATTGTATTTTATTTTAAGTTTGTCAGCCGCCGCTCACGGGCAGAACCTATTCAAGGAGTGGGTGTTGTTGAACGCCCCAAAAATCCATCTAACGCAAATTTACCGCGCAGAATGAACACAGACGCCGGCATTTAAAGTGGAGGGGACAATTATTGACGTAGGAACACATGTGGAAAGAGAATTCCACAGAAGCAGAGGTGGCAGGAAGGAAGAAGCACCGCAGCGAACAGTCTGGAGTTCTCCCTACATCAACACAAACTCAATGTGCAACACAGCCACCCTTGTCGCTCGAGGGCGTCGTCAAAGGTGGTGGTGCGCGAGTGTGATAGTTCTCGAGCACGGCTTGCGTCTATACAGTACTATAGAACAAGGGATAAAGCACGCAACATCGCGCGCTAATATAAAGGGTTAAGTGAACTAGGAAGGTACGGAGACAGTTTGTAAGTCTTATTCGGCCTTTGACTACGACCTGATCTCGAAAGCCGGTGAAACCAGCCTGAAGGCCCCCGCCCCGCCACAGATATGAGAGCAGTATCCTAGCCAAGGGCGCCGATGAGAACCCTTGTATACGGTGTGGTAAGACTGAGAAGAGGAAAAAAAGTCGCACTCTAGAACAGAATCACCAGTTCTTGTGGGCCTGACCCTAGCAACCATGTGATTTGAGGGTTTCCATAAAAAATTTTTGCTTTCATGCTTAAGGCAAGGATGTTTACTTATTGTCACAAGAAGAGGACGAGAGACCGTCGAAAGATGAAAAGTTAAGTGTTTAGAGAGAGAGAATTTGTAGAGGTAGTTGGGTTTTTAAAGATTTGAATGTTCACCACAAAGCTTGAGAACGACCCCATAGGAAATTCTATCCGAGCGATCAGCGAGAATACAGATCGGCAAAGATTAATGACGACGAGGCATCTCTAGAAGTAAAGAGGGAGCAGATTTGAATATGAGTTGAAGAATGAGGGTCCAAGTCATCGGCATATGAGTGGAATATAGTGTAGATGAAAGCAGCGAATATAATTCGGAGATAAGACACGAGTACCCTGAGGAACTACCAAATCTCAGAAAAGGAAGAAGAGTCGCCCCATCAACAACAGGAAGACATTGAGCGATTTGAAAGAAAGCTAGATAAGTAAGCAAAGAATGAGGAAACCCAAAAGAGCGGGAGCTTGGGAGAGCTGAACGCGTGCTCTGATGACCGGTCAATGCTTTGATATGGTCAAGCGCCACCAGACAAGTCTTCCCGTAGATTCCTAAGTGCGGAAACATAAATTGTTAATAGGAAAGTATTCAGCCAGTAGATCTCGGCATCGCGAAGCCGTAACTGGGTAATAAAAGAAGGGGAAAGAGATTCAGATGATCTAGAGAAGTGAGAGATTGGAGAGATTTCAAAGTCTTAGAAAGAATAAGCAAGTGAGAGCTAGTAGGGCGAGTAGTTTAGAAGGTAATCAGAGCATGCGATCATGTTTTCGGAATAGGTTGTGACCTATGATGCGCGCCGTTCCAACACTCGAGGGGAGACAGTGCTAGTTGAGGATAGGGAAGAATATAGTTGAACGAGGGGTGGGTCAGCACGGAAGCACACTTCTCAAACTCGGGAGAGGAATGGCCATCCGGGCACCCGCTTTTTTTACGTTCATTAATTTCAGAAGCTCATGCACCCGAGGTTCGAAATGAAAATCGACAGGTAAGAATGACATAGGACATGACTGAGAGGAGAAGGAGGAGAAGAGGAATAGCCGAGAACTCGTCCCAGCGGTTGATTGTAGAAGGACAAATAGGAGGCAAAGAGATGGATTGGGCCTTTTCAGATTTGGAGGTATTCAACAGAATCATCAGAGCGAATAACGCGACGGAGCGCAAGGTGACTTCCTACCAGAAGCTTCGTTTACGAACGCCTCTCTTTTTGGCCAGAGGCAGAGATTCTTTGTCAGTAGCGAGACACAAGGAGGTCAGACAATGGCATTTTCGTTTATACTGAAAGTCTGCTTTGGTCGTCGCAGAGTATGCCTGCATACGATTATTATTTGAAAATTAATGGGAGTGATAGAGAACGAGAATTTTTCCACAACCGACAGAATCATTGTCTCTAGCTGAATGGCAAGGGAACAAGCACGATCGAACCATGGATTTTGAGGAGAACGATTTTCGTCGCAAGAGGAATGAACGATGCTCATCCATTAACAATTAACAGTTCGACTTTATCGGCAGATTCTGAAGCATCTTAAGAGTCAAGCAGTCCACTTCCTTTAGTTAGGCGTCAAGCAACGCAATGCCCAATCGGCCGATCAAGAAGTGCAAGAAAAACGCATAGGGCAGGATGGAGATGTTGGAGAGAAAGTAATTAAAATTAAGTGATATAGTTTGTGGTCAGATTTCGATAGGAGCGATAGGTGGTCGTATTTAATAGAGAAGAAGGACTAGGGGTTGAAACATAGTAAGTGTGGTTCAGAATGGTTGGGACGATCCGGAATGTGTGGTTAGGTTTATTTACTCAGTTGCTCCAGATCGTTGAGAATACTTGAATGTTTTGCTTCCTCCCAACTAAACAGTACGAGAGGAATCCAACAATTAAGTTTTTGTGTACATTGAAATCCTAAATAGAGGACCTCAAGTATTTGGATGAGAAGATATAACAGTTCGTGAGAAGTAGTAAGGTAAATCAAAAAAAGGCATGAAAGATTATCTCTGTTTAGGAGAACAGTAGCATGAAGCAAGAATATTGTAGCAGAAGGAAGAAAGATTTTAAGCACAGAAAACAAGCAAATTAGGAGATTCGAGATTCTCGAGACGTGGTTAATAGGATGTTTATATTATACAATAAGGCAGCTACTCCAACCCTTGCAAAGGGAATTATAATAAGTTATAGTTCGGATATCATTAAACGAGTTAAAGGATGAATTCTTAGGCATCTGGGGTCTCAGACAGAGCATAAAATTAGGTTTTTAGAGTTGGAGAGGTAGTATTATCCCATGGATGCAGAGTTAGAGTGCAAGCAATTGATGTTGGTAAAGTCAAAAAGAAAGCCATTCTTGTGCCAAAAAAAAAAAATTAGTCTATCATACACGCAGAGTTATAAATAGAGTATAAGATCCTCATGTAATGTACTTGAAATCCATTTCCTAAACCCTGATCTTTATTTTTTTAAGACCCCCTTCACACCAAGCGAATCGGATTCATTCCGAATCAGCAAAAAAAAAAAACTGACTTATCAAAAATGAGAAAAGTTTCTCGCGTAAATAATAAGGATATTGTTCCTTCATTCACATCAATTGAGCTTGAATCAATTCAATTCAATCCATATATAGTATAAAAGACCTATATTATATTTTGATTGATTAGGTTTGATTCAGATGGATAGGGACTCTATCAACTATGCAAAAATAAAGAAGGGATATCAGGAAAAAACAGAATTGGTCTACGCTTGCTATTGCTGTACCAAGCTTGCTACGAGACGATCCATTTACAGAATAATAAAAGCACGTTAAAGGTATCTAAGTATTTCAAAAGTAAGTACGGTACTTTAAAGGTTTCTGAGTAGTTTCAAAAGTAAGTAAAGTACGTTAAATGTTACTGAGTAGTTTCAAAAGTAAGTAAAGTGCGTTATAGGTTTTTAAGTAGTTTCAAAAGTAAGTAAAGTACGTTAAAGGTTTCTGAGTAGTTTCAAAAGTAAGTAAAGTGAGTTATAGGTTTTTAAGTAGTTTCAAAAGTAAGTAAAGTGCGTTAAAGGTTTCTGAGTAGTCTCAAAAGTAAGTAAAGTACGTTAAAGGTTTTTAAGTAGTTTTAAAAGTAAGTAAAGTGCGTTATAGGTTTTTAAGTAGTTTCAAAAGTAAGTAAAGTACGTTAAGTTTTCTGAGTAGTTTCAAAAGTAAGTAAAGTACGTTATATGTTTTTAAGTAGTTTCAAAAATAAGTAAAGTGCGTTAAAGGTTTCTGAGTAGTTTCAAAAGTAAGTAAAGTATGTTAAAGGTTTTTAAGTAGTTTTAAAAGTAAGTAAAGTGCGTTATAGGTTTTTAAGTAGTTTCAAAAGTAAGTAAAGTACGTTAAAGGTTTCTGAGTAGTTTCAAAAGTAAGTAAAGTGAGTTATAGGTTTTTAAGTAGTTTCAAAAGTAAGTAAAGTGCGTTAAAGGTTTCTGAGTAGTTTCAAAAGTAAGTAAAGTACGTTAAAGGTTTTTAAGTAGTTTTAAAAGTAAGTAAAGTGCGTTATAGGTTTTTAAGTAGTTTCAAAAGTAAGTAAAGTACGTTAAAGGTTTCTGAGTAGTTTCAAAAGTAAGTAAAGTGAGTTATAGGTTTTTAAGTAGTTTCAAAAGTAAGTAAAGTGCGTTAAAGGTTTCTGAGTAGTCTCAAAAGTAAGTAAAGTACGTTAAAGGTTTTTAAGTAGTTTTAAAAGTAAGTAAAGTGCGTTATAGGTTTTTAAGTAGTTTCAAAAGTAAGTAAAGTACGTTAAGTTTTCTGAGTAGTTTCAAAAGTAAGTAAAGTACGTTATATGTTTTTAAGTAGTTTCAAAAATAAGTAAAGTGCGTTAAAGGTTTCTGAGTAGTTTCAAAAGTAAGTAAAGTATGTTAAAGGTTTTTAAGTAGTTTTAAAAGTAAGTAAAGTACGTTAAAGGTTTCTGAGTATATTCAACGGTAAGTAAAGTTCGTTAAAGGTTTCTGAGTCACTTTCAAAAATAAGCATAATTATGTTTTGATAACTGCCAAGTATTATGATTCTTTAAACAATTAATACTATATTTTTTTTAAAAATTTGTTTTTTGTTTTTGTTTTTGTTTTTCTTTCTATATTTTTAATACTATTCCTCAATAAATTTTATCTTAATTACAGCTTTTATATTTTTAATATTTCTACTGTAAAATATTACTTAAAAGGATAACAAAGGAAATTATAAAGGATAATATATTAGTATAAACATGGGTAAAATTAAGACTTCAAAATGGCAAAAATTATTGCAAATTTTCCTCTTTTTTTTTTTTATTTCATATTCAAGGTCAAATAATATAGAATGACCATATCTTATTTTATTCAATATAGCTAATATAACTCATAACTATATTTATACTCGTTTAATATCTTACACTAATAATATTATAATGTAATATTTAGTATCAAAATATTTATATCACAACATTATTTGAGTTAATTATTGTATCTCGCGACGAATAATGTAAAATGCTCATTATATACTATTATAATATAATTTTATATCACAATTATATAATAATATATATAGCGAACACTTTTATAAATAAGAAACAGGCAGAATATATAATTAGCCTCAATAATAGATAAAACTATTATAAGCGATTTTCATTTTGAGGGGTTGAAGTAGTAGTAGTAGTGACTTACAAAGATAGTTCAATTTAATCGACATCATAAGTTAATAAAGCACTTAATCATGGTATGCAATATAACTGTAACCTAATTACTATTACTTTTTATTACTAAGACATAAACTCTAAACATTTAAACGATTATAATCGCTTACATCACTAACTAAACATAGTATATTTTACTAAAATTTTATAATTTTCTATTTATAGTTAATATTATATCGATACATAAACGCTAGCGAAGTAATGCTAAATCATTTGTAAACAAAGTTTCCACATTATAATAATAAGCTAACATCACGGACTCACACTCTAGAGAACAGGGATCGAGAGCCACGACGAGGGATCAATATGGCGGGGACAGTTATAACATACCCCAGTATGGGAGGGGCGGGGAAACCCCACAAGCGATCAGCACAATCCCATTATAACGAACGAGCACGTGATTCCGGAGACCCTCCTCGAGAACAGAGGGGAAATAGTCCTAACATCCACCTCGATATACCCGTTCCGAGTAAGGTTCGAGAGACCCTCTCATGCCATCAGCTGCGGTCAATCTTGGGTATTTTTCAGTTTATACAACACCACCCAACATTAAAGGCCACGTAAGGTTACGTTAAATTAAAATACATTTAAAATTAATATTCACATTTTATTCACTATTTTTTAAAACCGATTTTTTTTTAAAGTAATTTCATAACTTAAATTTTACGCGATTCCATAAATGTACTAATTTTTACTGTAGCAAATTAATATTTTTTAAGTACACATATATTTTTATTTCGTAAAACAGCTGACCTATATATTGAATATATATAATATATAATATTATATATAATATATATATATATATATATATTATATATACTTATATATAAATACATATATATATATATATTAATATATATTATATATATATATATATATGGTTAATGGTATATATATCATATAAATAATATAGTATAAATTAATACATTAACTATTATATATTTATATATTTTTATATCACTCATTTATATTATATCTTATTTATATTACTCTTTAGATATATATTATTATTATATTCTACCTATATAAAACTAAATACTAAACTAATATATATATATATAATTAATTAATAGTATAGTATAATATTATATATATAATTATATACTAGTAATATAATATATATATTATATATATTATATAATATATATATATATATTATATTCTGAAAAATTTAAACTATCGAAACTATTTCATAATAGGGGACGCATTTGCGCGTAGGGGTTCCTACTTATGAAGGTATAATCATCAATTCTATGAATTTTAGGTTTTAACACTCTATGTAGAATTTAATGCTCTTTCGAATGGTCTGATTATTTTTCACACTGCTAAAAATATTTTATACACAAATATAACAGGGGGATTATGGGGGAGGGTATTCAATTGACAGTTCATTATAAAAAACCACAATAACTTTTTATTATTCATGCGATCAGCCGAAACTTTCGGAGTAAGTATAGTTGGGAAAGATTACATAATTTTTTGTTTAATAAATTTTTTGTTGGATGTCGTTGGCTCTGTGCATGGGAAAAATTTCTAAATTTTCAAAAGTTTCCCAATATCCAGCGGCAAACGCCTTGAGTTTTCCAAAACATTTATCTAAACAAAAAATGTAATAAACTTGCTAGTAGTATAGATCTGAAAGTTCGTATTGATTGACAAAAAATTAAAAAAAATTAATCATAAATATTTTTTAGTAGCAAAAAAAAAAAAAATTTTTTTAAAATAACTAAACAGGTGCGTGTAACTTTTTATAACATTTACTCCGATTGCAATGAATTTTCTAAAGCTTTTGTACTCTTCTAACAAGATATACATATTCTTATTATAGATTATATTATTAGAATTATATTATCAAGAGTTTTGCCGCTGATCACGAGAAACCTTTTGAAAACTTTGAAAATGTTCCCCATGAGCAGCGACAAATCTGTTGGGCATACAAAATTTTCTCAACAAAAAATGTCCTACCTTCCCAAATTATAATACGCTCTGGAAATTTCAAACAGATCGTATAAATAATAAATTAAGTTTTCAATGGTTTTTTATATTTTTGAGTTGGCCTAAAATTTTTTTTTTTTAGGATTGGTATCATGCAACATTTTTATTATTTCCATCGATAAAATGAAATTTTTTTATGGCTTTAATAAATTGAACGATTTACACATCTTTTATTTAGATAAATTTTCCTGTACGCCCAATGGTTTTGCTGCTACATTTTGGAATGAAAACTATTTTAAAATTTATTAGTTTTTTTTTATGAACAGCGGCAAAAGCGTTTTGGTATAACAAAAAAATTTTATCTTAACACAATATGTGTATTCTTTCTATAATTATACTCTGAAAGTTTCGCATTAATCGGATATATATAAAAAAGTTATTACGATTTTCTTTATTGCAAAAAAAAAAAAAAAACATACTAGCAAAAATGAATTAAAGAAATATTATAGTCTTACCATTCATCTGATTGAAACTAGATTATAAAAACTTAAAATTGGCGAGATACCCATTTTTTCATTCATATAAATTTGTTGTATGACGCCAACAGTTTTTGCCACTACTCCAGTTCATCTTCTTGATACTATTTTAGTAAAAAAAAAAAACTTTTTTTACATTGAGCTGCTATTTTGGGGTATAACAAAAAATTTTATTTCTTTTTAATACTTTTTCTTTTTTTTGTTTTTAAATTTTGTATAGCATTGAACTACAGTTTTGAATGTATGAATTCATGCTAAATATAAAAGACCTTTTGTATATTTCTGATAATTTTAAATTTTATGGAGAAAAAAAAGAGATTTAGCAAAAAAATCAAAATAAAAAAAATTTCTCTATATACTGCTGCTATTTGTGTTATTTCATTAAATATATGCGTATGGCAAGTATTTCAGTGAAATCCGCTTGAAAAAATCTTTTGTAGTTCAGCAGAAATTGCACTGCTTGAAAATTGCTGAAATTAAAAATGCCTGAATTCATGATATTTGGTGAAGAAAATTAACAGAAATTCTAACGTCTTTTTGCATATGTTATTAGAACAAATATTGTAAAGAAATCTTTCCTCTTTCGAATGGTGTATAATTTATTCCAAAAAAATTACATTAGTGTTGCTACGCGCAACGTCCCCTTAAGACTAAAAAACATTGCACAAATTTTGGCCTAAACCTTGTTAAGTTAGAAATATTCTTTTGTTCATTCATTTAAAGAACTTATTAAACTATATAATTTTGCCTGAATTTTGTCCGAATTTTGCCCGAAAATACCTTCGAAAAGATTGACATAGCCATGTAATGAAAAATCGCTAAAATTTATATCTATACAGGAAATATTAAATTATTAAATATAATTAAATTATTAAAAATTGAAATATAAGTATAATGAAATAAGACGATAATATAGAAGCTAGAACAAAGAAAATATAGAGACAGAAAAATGTAACATGGGCTTATCGAGTTTGTCAAAGTCAATATAAAGTAGATAATCAACCTTCATATATTCATGCACTATGCAAAACCACACACACAACACCCTATTTTTTCTCAATACCTTGCACAAAGTACCAGCTATTATATACACCAACTACAACCAAAAACAAAACCTATAGCTAAGGTGTATGCTAACCACATTACAAATATTAAATAAGACCGTAGTCAACGTTATGGGATGAAGTTTATTCTTAATTAATAGGTAACTAAAAATCTACCAATTTGGCTTAGTCACACACTGAATTATACCCATATTAAAAACAAACCTATCTAATCCTCTCTTAAATGTTGTAAGTGTGCCACAATCAGCAACCTTCTACAGCAAACTATTCCAAAAATTAACAACCATATTGCTGAATCAATATTTTTTTTACGTTCAGATGGAATGTTTCCTTTTTATTTTATTATGGTGTCTTTTGGTCTCCCTTTCGTGGAGAATTTACTAGTCTCAGTATTATCAAGAGATATAAATATTTTGTAGACTTTTATCATATTTCCTCTAAAAAAAAAAAAACATTTTTGCAGAAAATTTTCCTAGCTCCTTCAACCTCTACTCAGATCTCTTACCCTCAAGACCAGAAATCATCGTTGTACAAATCAATCCTTCCAGCATATCCATGTTTTTTCTTATATAAAGGACCCAAACTTTTCCACAATACTTTAATTCTTACCTAACTATTATTTGGATGATTTAGAAGACCCATTCCTGGTCATTATGAAATGAGAATACCAGAAGATTTCATTTTTTTTTCAGTTAATATATGACCTGAGCAATTCTTACGAAAGATAAAAGACAATTTTGATCGAACTTTGTTTCACCTATAAAAACAAATTAGAATTTCTATTGATCACTTCCAATAATATAAATTTTAATTTTAGAAATTTTGGATCTCAGAACAATACTCCTGTTGCTCAAGTGATTTTTTTTGCTAGAATCTAATCTACCCGGAATCGGAAACGCAAGCAACATTAAAAATCAGGAGGAAAATTACCACCAATAACTAGTCAAATATTTGTCGGTCTCAAGTGAGTAAAGTCAGTATTCAAACTGAAAGAAAAGACCTGGGTCACTCATTAATTCCCATAGATAACTTATTGCCGCCCAGAACTAATACTCTAACAGGCCTCTACTCCTCAGCACACTCCCTTAATTTATGCCCATCGCTACTCCCCTATATACCACCTAAAACTAAAGTGTAATAACAAGATCTGTGTATATAGAGAACGTAAGCCTAGGTCGAACCACTTATCAAAGACTTATGCTGAGGTCTAGAATATATTAGCATGGAATGGATATCCCTCGGTCAATTGCAGTCAGTAAATGTATTCCTAAATTCTAACAGGTTTGTCTGACATGATCTACCCTCTCTTAAAACAATACTGGGAGTCATATAGTATATTTGGACTAAGTCATCCAATGTTTCTCTATATGACTTTTCGGTTACTTTTTACAGCCAAAATTGTATATAACAAAGACACGATGAGTTTGATATAACCGCCAACTGGCCTATAAATTTTCACAAAATCATTCAACTGGGCTTATACCCTTTCTTCATATAACTAGAACAACTTAGACTGAGTTGAGTCTCGTCACTCACGCTTATATAGCGTCTACCCCAACTTGATTTACATGGTATATATCAGTGCACGAAATCAAATATAATCGAGCCAGTAATTTCGTCCATACTACGTGTTTATCTAGTCTATTCTTTAAAATTCTAAGTCCATTACTTATATATCTAAATTTCTAACTCATGCGACTGAGCCTATTCTTGTAAGTAATCTTGGGCCACCTGATTCATAAAGTTGTCTAGTTTTCAATTTATAAATGCAAAGCTCTATAGTCCACATTAGATAAGGAATTCCACTGAACATCAGGAAAAATTAAACTCTCGCAATATGTGTACCTTTTTCTATATTGTGGCATTTTTTCTCGATTTCTTTCACCATTTCCGCATCTAATTCTTGACACTGTCTGGTTAGGAGGTTTGTAATATGCCCATATTCGGTACGATTTATTTTGCAAAAGGACATCTACTCACAAAAACTCAATATCATGATTAGTTTCAATGTCAGTCATTAACGCAGAGTGAATATGCTTTTAACAAAAAGCTCCACACCTCCATGCTTCTTTCCTCTACACAGAAATAGGCAAAATGAATATCCGTCTATTTTATATTCCTGAAAGGAATCCCCAGAAAATGTCTCATCAACCCAAACTTCAGTAATGCAAATAATATCTAGATTCTCTTTTACGGCATAACTACTCAGCTAATCTCATTTATTTCTAAAGCAATGAACATTTGTACAGAAACATTTGATATTCGACGTGCTCCTACTTGCATTGCTATCTTCTTCATTTAAGCCTACAACAACCCTAGTTTCATTTATCCAACCACCATTACAATTACCATTTCTATAATTATTAACATCAAAATTAATACCTTCACTTCTAACTTTGCTTAGTTTACCAACAGACAATTCTCCATCCTGTCAATGAAAAGCTCAACAACCTTGCGACTCAGATAAACTCCGTCTTTTGCATAAAATTTTTCGTCTTGAAATTCACTTCACAAAACCAAATATCTAATATTTTCTGAAATGCATAATTTCTTAACTGTTTCATAAACATCTAAAGCACTACTTCCCCATTCCTGTCCTGTCATGTACCTAACATATGTAATATCCAAGGAATCGTCCACCTTCTACCACTTGCATTCATTCTTTGAATAACCCTCCTATAATCTGCTTTAATTCTTCTGATCTTTCATGCCCATCATCATCCATACCCACATCACTCTATCACATTTGCATCGACATATATATATATATATATATATATATATATATATATATATATATATATATATATATTATATATATAGATATAATATGCATATATATATATATATATATTATAATAGTATATAAATATATATTATATATATATATATATATATATATATATATATTATATATATATATAAAAGTTCACAGATAAAGAGGAAATAAAATAACATGGTATGGCAAAACGTTAACCTATATAAATATCTTTATAATATACTTTTTCAAGCATAACTCTAACATATTATATATACTATAGTTTATTAAATTTTATAAATTTTATTTTCCTAAGTATTATAATATATATATATAATATATAATACTATATATATAATAATCACATATATATATATATAGTATATATATATATATATATTATTATATACGAGTATATACATATATATGTATTTATAAATAATTATTATACTAATTTTAATAATATATTCTCACAACATTGAGGATTAGATAAGAAATAGCTATAAATACAGCTTACACATATTTTATAAATAGTATGATTCCTCCTCATTTTTCTAATATATATTATCTAAACGATAATATTATACTTATAATAAATATATATAACTAATATTTACATAATAGTCTATATATATATACTCATCATTAGTAAACAGTTATATGTATCTATACATTATCCTTCTACACAAATAACCAATTATATATATTAAATACTTTATAACGGAATGCAATTTAGACTAAAGAGCTGACTTAAAAATCCAAACATGTTGTTAGCCAGTTCTTCTTTGTTATTGACCGCCATATAGCATTACTTGTTTCCAAACACTCGCATTCTTTTGAAACTTTCTCACGATTCAACGCATGACTCGCAGCAGAAAAACATTTCCATTGTCATAGACAATTCTTGTGCAGAAACTACTCAATACTGGGACAAAGCGTCATTCTCTTAAAACTTCTCTTTACTACAAGTCTATTCCATTAACGATTCTTCTGTGAAGATCTTACTTGTATTACCCTATATTTTCTTTCCTTGCGACGTTGCAACTTCTCCTTGTGGAATTCATAACCATTTCGGTCTTAAAGTCGAAAACAATAACGAACTTCGACCGAACAAGAAAGCGTATAATAGCGAACTTCTCATTCTGTCCACACCCCTCAGAAATGAGGATGAATGGTGTAAACGATGATAACAGAGACAAAAAGTGATTTGTTCCAGCACATACGTTAAATGGATCAGATAAAAGGTCACCTATGGAAAATCGATCTAAAATGTCCTCTTATATCTCCACTAGTGACTATGTAAACTGGAGAGGCGATAAAATTTACCGTGTGTATTTGGCCCTATAAGATTATGGTATTATCATCATGATATTGTATATGTAATTAGATAATAGTAGAATTTTAGATATAGGACCTCGACAATTGAGGCGGAACTATTTTTTTCACATAGATAGCAGAATAGCAACCATAAACAATATTCTTCTTAAAACACTATTTTGAAAAGAAACGTTATATTACCCTTGAGACTAGTTTCGGTAAGGACAGCAGCTTCCCATCTTTCAAGGTTGTAATACAATGATAAATTTTATACAAAAATAAATAGTATAATATTGACATTAGTAATAAAATATATCAATAAAACTATATATGATAAAGAAACTCTCATTAAAGTATAAAGAACTCGCATAAAATAAGTTTTACACCGAATAAGATCACACAATTTCACCTTAACGAGTAAATACGAATAAAGTAAAGTTTTTAGATTAGTCAGTATTATACTCTTATTATAGATTACTCTAAATTCTCTCATTCTTAACTCTTTTGGAGTTATGTAAGAGAACTAAAAATCAATAAGCGGATTCTTCAACAAACGCAAATGCATGGTTGTCACATAAATCGACTTGGCTAATATACCTGAAAATTGGGTGCCTGTATATGATGGTTTTGACTCGGAGAGAATGAGCCTTCTTATATGCATGAAAGATGGGAGGCTAGATAGAAGTAATCGATTCATTATGGGATTTATTATTAATGTGATATACCCCCTGGCTCATAGTGGAATCTAGCATACGAGTGGAAGGTTTCAGCATAGTCAATTCGTCTATATAGGTGGCCACTCACACGATCACACTTATATTGATAAATTACTGAAGAACCACGAGTATATAAGGAGATTTATATAAATATTCTCTTGAGATATGCACTAACATAACTCTGTATATAGTGTATATTCAGAACACGCACGACACATTATGAGATATTAAACATCATAAACTCGGGAGAGGTTGTGCTCTTATTAAGGCAGGAGAAGACATAATGTTCTTTCACGTCGAATTTCATAACTCATTCTCCATGAAAGAGATATCATATATACAGGATATCCTTGAGAACTATCATCCGAGTAAGAGGTTTATTTTGGTAAATTTTGAAGAAAGTAGTTACGGAAAGCTTTGTTCAGAAATATCTAAAATCCTGCGTAAACGCATTCATTCTTCATGAATAACGATTTCTGGAATTCTAGTTTTTTGAGAGATTGACATAAGAGGATGAAAATCTTGTATCCCCTATCAAAAAGTGTCTTGATTAAGGTAATTTTTTAGAGGTGGGAAAGTGAAAAGGAATTATATTATAGTATATGTATCGATAAGTACCAGTTAAAAATCAAGGTTTCCTCGATAATACGAATAGGTTAAGTGTGGATTATAGTTGTCGTCCTTATACTATTCTTTTCCTCTTGACTCAACGAAAGCCAGACATTAGTCTTCTCAACCATCAAACTGGTGAATTTGATATTCGGATGTTTTGTGGTTTTGAATGTAATTAGTAAAGATAACAAGAATTAAATTTAAACGAGTCGTAAATTAATTTTAACTAGAAGAAAAGGTCAATTCACATATCTTCCGAGATAGAAGAACAGGCTTTAAATTCTCATCTGGCATTTCATATAAGCGCCAAATTTCTTCATATAGCGCAGAATGATGTTATTGACTCTTCAATCGCAGTTTCGGGACCTAGCAGACTAACCCATAGCAACACAATACAATTTTGTTAAAAACTAACAGCATTAGAATCAAGAATATTAACTAATCTTTTCGTTGGATATGTAGAGTAACTCCCTAAAACTTGGTAATAAGGCCTGAACCAATGTTCACCAATAACGATAGTTAATCTATTAACAACAGAGAGTAATAAAATGATATTCAGAAGTCTCTCTCTCTAGATTTAGGCAAATAAAACTTTTAAATCGATGATAGTTTCCAAGGATATCCTGTATATGAGGTTACCTTTCATGGGAAATTTGTGTCGGGGAAAATAATTTTCGATCGTAAATTGTTTAATTCGGAGTCTAATTTTCTCTTGCCCTTCTCTGCGTTAAAGCAGTTAAAGGATTCAATAAGTGCTCTCCAAGAAAATAGCCTAAATAGCAGAAGCGATATTTTAGAACTCTAATAAAGATAAACCTTCCTATTCCTCTGTGATTTCTTCAGTAATTTAGTCATTTATAAGTGTGGAATGCCCACCTATAGGAACGACTATCAAGAACCTTTACACTCGTAGCAGATGAGGTTAATAAGTCAATTTTATAGAGAACCCTATGATTCATCTTCATCATCATGATCATCATCATCGCTGTAAATGCTAATTCTCTCCGTGAAAACCATCATATAACAGGATACCCAATTTTGTAATATAGATTTCAGCCCAAGCTAGAGGAACCTAATCTTCATCTCTGATTGGATCATACTATAGTTTTTAGACAGACTTAACACAATCGAAAACTTATAATATAAACTGAGTTAAACTATTTTAAATAGAGATTTAGCCTTAATCACTACTCACTTGAGACACAGTGAAATTTTTGGTCTATAATTAGGTGAGAACCTTTTTGATCACATATTCCTCATACTATTTACACATAATATGCTTTTATATACCAATATTTACAATATATATCATTTTATTTTTTCTCAATTTATTATTTATGCCAGATTTATTGGCCTTTTCTGTAATAAATTTTTATATTGTATTATAATTTTTTAGGTTAAGCTATATAACTGTGAATGTTACTTGGTTGTGGACTGAAGTTACAGAACACGGTCTGATGGATAAGAAATTTTCCACCGTAGATTATGTTTTATTGGTATCCATATTGAGTATATATTAAATGATAAATCTGTCAAATTTGTATCATATTAATATATTATAAATTTATCGTTAACTAGAGCAGTATATGAATAGTATGCTCATATAATACATATATGTAATCAAAGTATTATTACACATATATATCATTATAAATATAAAAGCTAATACAATTTATAAAAATAATAAAAATCGCAAAAATATTCATATGTAAATACTCAATATATTTTATAATTGACAAGATGCGCAAACTTGATATTAGTCTCATAATATATATTTAAATATATATATATATATATAATATATATATATATATATAATATATGCTACACGAAATAACCACTAACATTACCAAACTTTCGCACTTAACATATAATATGGTAAAATATAGTTACATAATATATATATATATAACTATATACTATATATCTCAGTCCAATGAACGTATATATATAACTACTTAAATTTCACTAACAGCAGTAGTACTCTCATGACATATATTCAAATGTTAATTATTATCAATTAACATCAGAGTAATATTTTACACACATATATTATTGTAAAATGTGTCTCTAGGCACTGCACTATTATTCAACACTGTCTAAATCTATCATCACTCTTTTTCAGGAAACAAATATATAAATATTAAATAAAACCGGGGTATTATATCTTGTAACATGTAACAATGTAGAGTAACAAATGTCTTTATCGTTGAATAATGCGTATTATCTCGTTTTACTAATATCATATATTCATAAATATATTCAATTGTTTACTAAACCATATATATTTGTAATAGAATCATAATCTCACCAGAGATTAATAATTCTGCTATAACATATAATAATGTGTATTTACTAAAAAACATAACAAAAAATAATCTCGACATATACTTATCCACAATGCTACACAATAATTCACATAATCAAAACTTGAATGGAAAAGTTTTGCTTGTAAGTAAAATATCCTATCTCAACAGTATAAATTCATGTAGTATAATTATTATATCCTTCGATATTTATAATACTACTCTATAATTGACACTACATAGTTAAATAAAATCAAAGTATCTAATCAAATCGGGTTCTTTAACAATGAAATTAAAAGTAATCATTTCCATTCAAAAGATGTACTTTAGTTTTATACTTTGGCGAAACTATCTACAGCTTTGTTCCTAATCGTATAAAATAAAATTAACGTTATTGGCCTTTTAGACATAAAAAGAGTTTACTCAATTCTCTCAATTCCACTCCACAGTTATTAGTACGTCCCTTTAAGATTTTATTTTATTGGTATCTGTTGGGATCTTATTTATGTTTTTTAAGGAGTGTTTGGCTGTATATGAGGGTTACATTATACACTCATATTTAGTATGGATACAGGGCCTATATCACCTATGTAAGAGAGATGAGTAATTTATTAAGTATTTTGTTGTAATATAAGGTACGAATTTTTGTAAACCTTATAAAACTTATAAAGACTTACCATGAACAAAATATATATATATTAAACTATTTAATATAAATTTGTGCCTGAATGGCACCCGTATTAATGTATAAAAGTGAAACAATAGTCTGTTTCATTCCCATCCTTGCAAAAATTTCCAATGAAGCTGGTTCTGACGCCGAAGAAGAAGAAGGGAGCTATTTTGCACCTCAGAGAAAATCCGCGATCAGATAATTGTGAGCTTCCTAGCCTAGGATGAAACTCGAATAAACTATCTTTTTATGCAGTCAAGATTGCTAAATCCGACAGAATCGACTTACCAAAAAGAAGCTCCCGATCTTCAAGTCAATAAAGTTCGCCAGCGAAAAAATCAAGCCAGAAATTTAACTACCATAAGCCAGTTACTTATTCTCATTCATTTATCAGTAAAGACAAGCCTAGTTCAAAATTCAAATTTTAATCCCAGATTAATTATAATTTATATGCATAAATAATTCAGTCTATAAATTTTAAAAAAAGGTTTATCAATTTATTATACGACATTTACAAAAATACTTCTCGATTGCACTATCGATAAGCTGCTCGGCGATTTTGTCAAAAATAATGGCGACGCTATATATTCGTAGGTTAGTATATAAAAACTAATATTTTTAGGTATATATCATGTATCTAGTTTTCTTTCATATCGCTCAATATCAACAGTGGAATACCCTGTCTATAGATTAAGAACAAATAGATTTTTTTGTACTTTCGTATAGGAGAGATGTGAGCGATACACAAATAAGAACATAGACTAAGAGTCAGGGTGGGACGGGTAGTGTATATAGGAACTGAGCTAGGGATGGGTGGTTTAGTAATATTTTATCTTGATTATTAACTCATTATATATAGATATTTATATATATATTAATATATGCTTCTTTGAAACTAGTCATTCACCGATGCATTCGCTACGGTAATATAGTGTATGAATATTTTATGAAATTGTAATAAGTAAAGTCGATTTATTATTTTATGAATTTTTAATATCTATTATAATAAAATTATATTATTATTTAATAATAAGTTTATAAGTTATGTGTTAAAAACTATATTAGTTTAATGGAAGAACAGCTTCTTGGTAAACCTGATTTTTTCTCGCGCTCTATGAATTAATAACTTATGATAATATATGAATATTTATATTTTTATGTTAAATGTTCTTATAAAGTTGATGTTATTAATAAAACATTTTAGAATTACAGATACATGACATTATATTCATTTGATCAGTAATGATGATTGACAGGTTTATTGACTAAACTTGTTGTATTTAAATAATAATATTACTAGAATATCCGGTAGAGTTTGATTAAAAACAATATTATATATAAGATTACCTCACTTATGATCATTTGTACTCTTTATAAAGAATAGTGTATATAATAATAAAATGGCGTATTTTATACTAGTCTATAAGGAAAATGTCGAAGCTGATTACATGTATAGGTATTCTGATTATATTAATATCGTCGTTATTGTTATAAGTGACGAGAGAGTCTAGTTATAACTAGTAATAATGTGGGTACGAGAGTTTTATATTTATATCGCGTGAGATCGAGATGATGATAGTGTTGGAGTTGCATTCGAGGTTTATTGGATCGAGAATATATATGATCAAATTGATTATTATTCTTAGATAGATTATAGGTTACTTAATAATATGATCATTTGTGTGTTCTTGTTTGAGAGATTGTGGAAAAAAACACTTGTGTAGAGTGACGTCACCGGTCCTTATATTTTGAGGGAATTTGAATGCTTTTCTATTTTGCTAAATGTACTCTGTACGATAATGAGTTTATTATACATATCGTCAAATTTTGTTGCTGATTTTTTATTTGCTATTGTTTTATAATAATTCCTTGTGTTATTATAACGCTAGTTAAACATGTGGTTCAGTGAGATGTTATATTGTAGTAGATATCAAGAGAAGCCAAAGGATCTTTATTTCTCATGTTGGACAAGCACCGGAATAATAATTCGTTTTTTTAGTAGTTAAACCTACACCAAGTTCAAAGTGGGAGAAGGAGTAGCCAGTCGACGTCCTATTGCTTCCTCATTTGATACATGCTACAATTCGATAGTATGTTAACACTACACCGTACATAAAAGCGCATACGCATAGTTTAACGCTGATGGAATAGCACTCCTAAGTGTTGTCTAAAGTCAGGCCAAGTATAGGAACGTAAAAAAGATTTTTTTTTTTCGGAGATTTTTTTTTATTTCGTTTTTTTTTGTTTAATTTTTTTTGCTTTTTGTTTTTTGTTATTTTATCATTTTCTCTAGAAGGGGATGGTATTTTTTATTAATTTTTTTATTTAGACTATATTTTATTATACTATAGCTCATATGTGATAGATACCGCTAATTAGTATATATATATATGATTAGCATATTATTATTAATTTAAATTGTTGAATAAAATATAAAAATAGTATTATATACTGATATGTTTGTTTTAGCTATAATTATATATATAGCTATATAATATATAATATATATATTATATTATGGTTTTATATAGATATAATATATATATATAATATTAATACATACACTATAAGTAACGCTAGGTTGAATCTAATACGTAATATATACTATGTATTATATATATTATGTTGTTCTTTTCTGAATGTATTTGGTGGCTTATAACAAAGTGTGGTTTGAGGAATGTGTTTACAGCATTTCGCGTTGTACAATATTCTTGTCATTGCGTTAGATATATTGACTTAAACATTTGGTCCGCAAACCCATTGCCAGACGTATTATAAAATAGAGGATTATGAGAATGACCATTATTAATATACTCTGCCCGAAAAAAGCTTTCCAACATTCCCTTATTATTTAAGAAGACATAATAGAGAAAAGCGAGTTATCGTACAAGGTTGTATATGAAGTTGTTGATATCAAACGTAATCGTGTTTATACTAAAATATTATAAATTTGTTGTATATATTTTGTTCTTTTATATTTATTTTATCTCTAGTGTTAAATGGGTTAGAAAAAATAAGAATAGTTTAATCTCAATTATTTTAAAATTTCATTTTATAAATTAATTAAGGGTGTGTATTTATTAATATATATTATTATATATATAATTATTCATACTATATTATTTATTACTTATTCTTTATTAATATATATGATATATAATATATAATATACTATATATAATAAAATTATATATATAAATAATATAGTTATTATTATTTATTTAATCAGCCACCAGTCGATATAATATGTTGTAATTATATATATAATATATACTATATATTATAGTATATAATATATATATATATATGAAACTAATATCTATTATATATATGCCTTGTCGGCGTTTTTTACATTTGGGCTTATTTTATCACTATTCTTTTACGAAGGCTCACGCTGTAACCCATAGAAATCATTTCCAGTCTTTTGCGCATTAGCCAAGATCTAAGGTATATTAAAAGGAAAG